>CM073772.1:13802840-14044572 GCA_037158775.1 Hetaerina titia | reverse complement strand
GTCGGATGAGCCGTTAAATCGTGTGATACCATGGCGTCTTTCATTAATAGAGTGGACCTACGCAGGCGCCGATTGTCTATCCACGTACCATTTATCCATTCCATGTACGTACTACCCCTGCCCTGTAACCCATCTATTCCTTACGGCGCAAGTGGTCTCAGCTGTCGGCAACCACCCTCTAATGATTACTGTTAGAGTTACTATAATTCATTCCGTCGTTCATTGGTGGCCACTGTTCCTATCCTCCATTAGATGGGAAAGCCATACCGAACCAAATTCCTTATCCCCCTAGATGTTTATCTCGTATTGACGCCATCAACTCCATATTAATAGTTGTTCTTACCCTTTAGTGTTTGGTATATTTTCATATGGATGCTACTCTGCCGTCCTTCGTTCATCGAAACAAGGGCGTGCTCTTTTTGGAAGAACACCATCCTAACTGCTATAAGCGGCCCTAATGGGTAGGGAGTGCGCGGGACGGTGGAAATAGGGATGAGAGCTCCCGGGGGGTTAATTCGCTACCAGAAATTCACAATGAGTACAGAGGAAAGAAAAAGCTCCGAAAAAGAATAAGGGCGCTGAAGTTTTCATACGGCTGTAAAGAAAGCACCATTTTCAAACGTTTTTACTTCTCATCTGAAAATGTTTTATCCGTGGGTCGTGTAACTTAAATGTATCACTTAATTATTCTTACGCTGGGTGGAAAACTTTGAGGGAACTGAAATAATTTAAATAAATAATAAAAAACTTTCCTTGGGAGCGTATGAACAAGATTTCCATCTTTTTCTGTATTGCCTTGATTTTTTATTAATAAATATAAATAGAGAAGTTATCTTACATTAAAAAAAAGAAATGAGGATACACATGTATCAATAGAAGTGGAAAAAAGCATTATTTATCCCGTACAATGCATAAAATAATGCCATGGATTAGCTAATGGAATAGTTATTCGTAAAATATAATTAAAACCCTACCTACACCGTCGAGTTGTGTCACGGCGATGTAATTTTTTTCATTAAATTCATTGGTGTATTTTTCTCCAGTTTCAGATGGTGACGCCTTGGCGACACAGAGAGATAATTATGGTTATATACCTAGAAAAAGTCTCGCAAGTCTTATCTTTTTACCGGTGTCTCTGTCGTCATCACCTTAACGTTAGTGATCATTTTAGAATTACGTAATATCATGGAAGAAGAGGAGTATTAAGAAAGAATCGATCTAGAATCCTTGCTTGCGTACATATTTTCATAAATAGAGGTTGGAACGTTATACGAGGAGATGAATGTAGTGACCAAATTTTTAAAATAAAGAAAAAATTAAATGAGATAAATTGTATTTAACCTTTCCCCTCCTTGTGTTCCAAGGACGTTTTCCATAGCCAATCATGTCAACGATTTTGACAACTTTGGAAAAAAATCACGATGATAGAGATTTTAAAATTAATATCCACCTAAAACGCGGCGGAGATTGTAACCCTGTTATAAGCAGAAGATAGTACGTATTTTATGGCGATCTACTTAGGCAGAGAAAAATTTCGTTAATGTATCAATGCATGGATTCAGATGATTCTCTGCACAATGCAACCACCGGAATCCCTTGATGATTTGCGGCAACCATAAACACAGAAAGCAACCGGAAGGTCGGTTTTGTAGGTGATGGTAGAGCTCATCCATGTACCAAGCCCGAAGGCGTGTGAATATTCACACATCAGGGTAGGGGGGCCAGTTCCTTTCCCTGTGCCGGTTATGGTTTCCCAGGAAGATCTGGTACCCGTAAAATCAACTAGCTTGGGTGGAGCTGCAGGTGCCCAGAGTGTCTTGTCCGGGAATCGAACCCGGGACCTCCGGTCAGTAGTCCAACATGTTATCAATAATCGTATAACGAAAGAATTGTCTAAATTACAAAAAATATGTAATTCATTATGCTATGTACTTGATTCCGCCATACAAATATGATTTTGTTAACAATATGCGTATGTTTTGGCATCATTAAAAAAGATATTTAATTAAAATTAATCTCAAAAGAATTAATCTATGCCTTAAACTTCCGGAAAATGACTTTTACTTGAATAGTTTCAGAAATGTAATTATAATTGATCTAATTTATAAAATCTAACTCATTCCTCCAAATCAGACATAAATTCCCTCAGGCAAAGTAAGGTATTATTAGGTAAAACATGAAATCATTTTTATGTCCAGGCCTTTTACTATTACTCTCTCATTCTGATTTTAAACCTACCACGAGAGAAACCCTTACTCTAAGTAAGAAGACTTACTCTACAAAGAAGTAAGGTTTAACTAGCGAAATATAGAAGCGAATTTTAATTTTCTACACACTTTTTCCATGACCCCTTTTTACACATCCTAATTTCACGTTAGCTTCCTAGCCTAACCACCTATGTTTCCCGCGAGATACGTCTTGAGCAACGATTGCTCCCAAGCATTTAATAGATCCTACACTTGCTTTTTCGGTCCGTTCGTTACTACTCTCTTGGGTTATCCACCAACGACTGCCTTCTTTTCTCTCTGGCGTGCAATTGCATTCCGACGGACAATAACCCCCTCCCCGTCGCAATCCCCGAATTTTATTCTAACGTTTTCACTGAGGAGGGCATTTGTGCTTCCGGTTGTCGACGGCACGGCTGAAATTTTCTCTGGGGATGTGGGCTGGCTGCTACAGGGTGCTTAAGGGGTTGTGTGCATAAGGTGGTAGGGAAGGTCAAGATGAAGAGGGATAGAAGGGGTCAGCGAAGGGGGCGTGAGGACTGAATCGATTAAAAAAACTTATTGCCAGAATGGATACATTCACTCAAATAGTCTTCAAAGTAGCACCCTTGTGCGTCCACACACCGCTGCCAGTGGGTTTTCCATGCCTCATATGACTTCTAGAAAACGTCACCTGGAATAATACTGCTAAGCTCCCTCGTAACGGCATGTCGTAACGATTTCACCGAGCTGTGGTGACGTCCTTTCAGCACGTATTTGAGTGGGGGAAGAGGAAGAAGTTTGGTGGGGCATTGTATCAAAAATTTGTGTTGAAAAAGAATCACATGGCGGAGAAGCTCTTGGCAGATCCGCCTGCGAGGTTCCTTTTTTTCGTCCGAGAGCACTCGTGGCACCAACTTCGCACTTCTCATACCCATGTTTTCGGTCACAAGTCTATGCACATCACTTCTAGGGATGCCAAATGTAATGAAACCATGAAACCATTTAATCTGCAATCCCTGTACAACAAAATCTTCACTCTTGCAAGATTTTTGTGACTCTTTAGGTCGAAGGGTGTCCTGAACGTTCGGCGTCTTCAACATCTTCTCTACCCTCCCGAAATTACTTGTGCCACCCACGTAAAACACCCGATCTACCCATGATGTTGTCACCATAAGCTGCCTTGAGTATGTCATGAATCTCTATCCTGGTTTCGTCCATGTTCACTCAATATTTGATGGCGTAGCGCTGTTCTAATAACCAGTTCATTCCGGAGCGTAACGAGGACACTGTACAGAGGTTTTGCAAACGTACGATCTGTGTTCCTCAAAGCCTGGGAGTTCACTGCCACCAGATTTTAGCCTTTCCTGAGGCTTCCAACCCTCGAACGCATCCAGAGAAACCGCCGCCCGTCCGTCCGTCTCTCCGGGAAAAAATAAGGCATACTATTTTTGGGACAGACCTTGCAGTTTCGCGAGAGAAGGGAGGGGACGAGAGGTAGTAAAGGGGTTCACAATTGGAGGGAGGGTGTGGGTGTGTTGTGAGGACGCGGGAGAGAGGCCAGTTGGGTGAAGAGAAGAAGACTAGAGTGGTTTTGTGCATTTCAACCCCTTTTAGTGATCCGGTCGCACGTACTACATCCTAGGGGAACCCCCTTCAAATAGTTACCAACTCCCTCTCTCTCTCTCTCAAATCCTCTTTTGACCAGAATTGCGGCCCACTTTCCCTTCCTCTCTCCTCCTCCCCTCGGCCCTTTCCCTTTCTCCCCCCGCCCGTCTCGTCCTCTTCCTCTCTGCCGGCCCTCTCGCCTGTTCAAGTCCAAACCCTTCCTTTAATATGGGCGGCCAAAGGATCCCTCGCCGCCGCCTCCCTCCGCCAAAAGCCTCCTCAAAAGAGAGAGGAGGGACGACGGCGGACGCACGGAATGGATTTTCATTTTGTATGCGCACTCCTCTCCTTCCCTCCTCCCTCCCCCCAACCCCACTTCTTCCTTCCCTTTGCCCTCTTCAACTCATTCTTCCCTTGCGTCCTCACGCTCCTCGTCCCTTTATCCTCCTCGGTGTATTTTCCCGACCTTCATTTATCATCTCCTCCTTTTCCTTTCCTCTTTTCATGAAAAATCTGAATGCATGAACTTTTAATGTTCACTTGAGCCTCATCATCATTATCATAGTTTAATCAAACCGAGGAATGGTTTTTAGCAGGCCTCCAAGCTACCTTATCTAATCTAGCCAATCTCTCATTCCTTTATACAATGGCGTATTCCGTAATCTGTTTCTCGGATTATTAATTCATCCTTGGCATTCCTCCTTAGAGATTTTCGATGTGGTTGCTTCCGTTAGATGTTCTAGTCAAATGTCGTTCCTCAAAAAGTGCTCGATTTATTAATCTCTTTCATAATTTTCTTCCTCGAATAATTATTCGTTTTTAGCGTGTTTCATGTTGTTTCAAATTTTCTGAAATATTACATTAGGTCGTAATTTCAACATTTTATCGTATGTTCCTGCTATTTTCCAGTAGGGGAAACGGATAATCCCAAAAAAATCCAATTAATATCCTCTTTTGTACATTTTTTTGTTCTTAAATATCTAGTTTTTGTTAATTCCCGGGTTATTGCTAAATTCTGTCCGTTAAAGCGCTTGAACACGCTGTAGCGCGCGTGTGTATTTTGTTATCAATTGAATTTGGAGATAAACTTTGCGCTGGAGTTGACGTCATATTAATGGACCATTAAAGTTTTATCACCCTCCATATTCCCACACTATCTTGATGAATAGTGTGTTGCTTTCTAAATGACAAAATGTATTTTTTAATTAACTTTCCCTGATATTAATCTTGGAGTGTTTATGGTATTTTACGTCACTATTGGCTCTAATTTTAAATCTGCAAGCGTTAGGTAGGCAACTTTAAAACGACAACTTATGATGGCATACTAAACACCTACTCAATTTGGATTAATGTATCCATAATACTCGCCAGGTTTCCTTCTTTGAATTGTTGACAATTCAGAATAATGCAAATGGATTATACAGGAATTCAATAATTGGTATTTCCACGATTTGTTATTACGAATCAGGATTGATATCTTATATGCTCTATGTGCCACACATTAGCTGACATTTGAGAATATATTTTTGTTATGTAGGTGCATAAAGGCTCTGGTACACTTCACGATGGCCCCAGGAATAAGTGTAAGGATTTAGTAGCATTACACAACATCCGGTCATGCGTGTATGATTTCTACTCAATTGATGGTACACGAACCCAAAAATCGGTGGTGGGGAGCTGGAACGGATTGCTGGGACAATCCTTTTCATCCATTCCCTGGCACTATCACTTCACTGTAAAAGCAGGCCCATACCTGGTTTCACCAATACCTGGGTTCACCAATTGCTGGTACCCTTTTCTGTCCCGTTCGCCATTTTTCGTGGCCTTGCAGACGTGTTTCTACGCAACGAGAAGCAAGCTAAAAGCCAGCCGGCAGTCGTTCAAAAGTTTTAATAAAGATGGTTTGAATTGAATTTTCTCATGGCAATGTTTCATGACTCCAATATGTCATAATTGAAAACTCAATGCTGGAACACGTAGTATTCACCGTCCAACCAAATATCTCTCTCGCCGTTAGTCTCTTCCTGTTCCAACCGCCCCTTCACATTCCCTCTGCTAAGTTCGAATGATTTAATTTTGCTCCCTGTCTTTTCATCTATTTCCTTGGGCGTCCCTCCAACTCAATAATACCCCCTACTTCCAAACTTCTCCTTTCATCAGTTTCCTAAATTAATAATACTTAGTCTCTCACACTGCATAAAGCCCCCATCAGGAATTTCATACTCTCTTAGCTCAATTTACATACACCTCGATTTAATTTCAAATGTTTGAGAGTTTGAAATGAATTATTAGAATAAATGTTCAGCAAGGAACATTTGGAAGAAGCCACAGTCGTTTTCTCTATCAGCCGTAATGAAAGAGCGAATATATTGACCTGTTAGATAGAAACAGGTTATAGTTAACAGAAACCTGTTATATATTAAAAGACAACCAACGTTACTCAACATATAAATCGTGGGTAATTGAGACGGGCAATTTGCGGAAAGACGTGAAGAAAATTGATATTGGAGCCAATTACAAATGGGTTTGAGGAAGTTTAACGTAAAGATAAAGGGGACATGTCCTATTTCAAATAACAGGGAAACTTACCGTAACAACTAAAGCAAGGATAGTCTGACTCTGACGAGAGATGAAATCCTGATAAATTTTCGCCGACCGAAAAGCGTTCGCCTTGACTGGGATTCGAACACATTCGGAGTAATCAAAATATACTGCCAGAATTCGAAAAATATGTGATGTCAGTTTAATGCCAACGAGCAGTCTGCAGCTCAGCATGGAGATCCTTAACGGTAATTCAGCTGGTCGAAGAAAGTTACTAAAAATCGATAGCTAGTTAATGGAATCCCAAGCCAAATAAATTTTTTTCCAATTATAATTTTTTTTATTCATAACATTTTAGTCATAACACATTTTACTTGACATATTTTCAAAGTTTCGTCGAGATAAGATATACGTCTTTCCATATTTTGCAGACGTGCATTCTTAATTTAATATTGAACAGTGAAGAGTATCTACATTTGTTTGATGTGACTGTCACGTTGGAGGAGTGAAGGTGATGATGTGTGTCGTGGATGTGACCGATGATGCTCCCGAGCAATTAATGAATGAAATACCTGTATGATTCACGGAGGAAGATAAAATTAATGAAGAAATCTTTCATAATTCCATTTAAATTATTTTTAAGTAGGAATATCGTTAGGCGATTAACACATGACATTAAAAAATAATTTACAGTTAACAGAAACTTTAGCCAGTCGGGAAACCAGATAATTATCCCTGCCCTTTGCAGCATAGTAGTGTCCCACTTTACTTGTTCTACATCCAGATTACACTTTTCCGTTCTATTCTCTAATATGAGGCACGCTCATAATGTAAGAGCCGTTTGGTCACAAGAAAAAATATACTCAAATGATACATATTTTATTGGAACTTTTAGTTAGCTACAAACCTACTTCACTTCTCTACATAATCGCCGTTCACTTCTAAGCACATTTCGTACCGCTGCACCAAATTCTTTGACTCCTCTGCATAGAAGCTCGCCCCCTGAGAGTTGAACCAATTGACAACGCCGTTCTTGAATTCCTCTTCGGTTTCGAAACGTTGTCCACCGAGCCACTGAATCAAGTGCAAGAAGAGGAATTAGTCGCTAGGTGCAAGATCTCATCATCTCTACTTTCTTGGTAACGGCCCAAAAACTCGTCCACTGGACATTCTTTGCTCTTTTTGGTGATCGGTGAGCATTTTTGGTACCCACCTTGCACACATTTTGTGGTATCCGAGGTTTTCCGTGACAATATTGTAGACAGTAGTGCATTCAAGTTGAGGAAATTGTTCAGCCTGGCCATTAATCATCAATCGACGATCATATCGCAGTTTTTGTTCCACTTGCGAGACAATGTCATCGGACGTAATACTGGGCCTGCCACTTCGCTCTTCGTCATGGACATTTGTTCGCCCATTTTTAAAATCACGGCACACTTGTCTAACCTTTCCTTCACTCATAACTATAGGTCCGTAAACTAAGCATAACTCCCGATGAATTTCAGCAGATGAAAATTCTTTTGCGAATACAAGAATCGTATGACAGAACGCACTTCACAGCTGGCGGGATCAACGATTGTCGCAGGCATTATTGTTTGCATGCACGAACAAGCAAACGACTTCTGAAACAAAACAAATGCTGCTCTGGTCTCTCAATAAATCAGTAAATGACGCTGCAGGAGTAAAACTCTGTTCTGAAACGCCAATATTTAAATATACGCAAACGGATCTTACTTTATGACCTGACTGATTTCAATACTGACGCATTTCAAATTTGAATTAGGTCATTCCCTTATTCATCGTAATCAATAGAAAGAATCCATTTTTTGATTCGGTTATCCTCGGCCAATTCAATGCAAATGGTATCATTTCACAATGAAATGCTCACAGTTACGAGTTTACAGTGTGAAGGCGCTAGGTTTGTGAAAGACTCTTACATACAAGGTAGTAGTGTCACGACACCATTGGGAGAAATAGGTTGGGGGCCACTATTTGACCTTGGGCTAAAATATAAATTAATTTACTATGTAAATTTGAGGCAGGTTACTCATCCGAGGTCGTAAAGACATATTACAGGCCCCGACTGACTACGGTAAATTAGATCACGTACGTGAAAACAGGAAGATAAATGGATTTCAACCAATAGATTTAAATTGGCGATTTTCCTCGAGCGATTAGAGATGAAAATGGATGATTCTTGTAGATATTAGTAATGCATGTATATTCTCCATATTCTGAATGAATTTTAAATAGATCCATCTTTATAACATTGTTCCCGCACGATTTGTATATACGAGTACGGGGACCGTTATTGAATATTCTTGTTTGTTAGCACCTCCTTTCGTGTGATTAACTTTGTTCTTGTGCATGATAGAACTGATATGTGTGGACGTGTATTGATTGCTCATTCATGGCTCGCGAGCTAACACTCACCGCCACACGGCTGTACGGCGGTTTACCAGGTACTCTGTAGATGTAGATTTGAAGATCTTCATGCCCAAGCCAACATGTCAAGGGAATCAAAAAATACAGATTTAACTTTTAAGCCTTAAATGTTGGTCCGTCGACCTGTTCTGATGAATAAACGTGATTGGTCGTAGGACCCGTGTCTCTATTCGTTCTCCCCTTCGGTGAAACCGCTTGAGTTGACGCTGCAAAATTACGTGGACCGCAATAAGCTTTTCCTAGATGGTAACACGGGCAGCGAATGGAACAAAATATATCCCTTCACCACTGAATGGTCTCCTGTGTGATGCAGCGCTGAATGGGGCGGGGGTGGGAACGGTTCCATTCTCCATTCTGGGCGGTCCGTACTTTCAACTCGAGATCTTTCTAGGCCCCAACTCTCTCTCTCTCCTCTCTTAGCGGTTCAGCATTGAAATTAAATGCAACCCTCAGCTCTCGAGAAAGTCATTACACATGGCGGGCTCAGTCATTTCAGATGTCATTCTTTGACGTGGGCTCAAAAGGTCATTTCGAAGAGAGGCTCAACTCTCTCCATGTCACAGAGACCCGACCAAAGTCATAGGATATTAAAGGTGCAGGAGAATGGGGAGCTGGTTTTTGGGCAGTAGTCGGTATTTTATGGCAATTGAGAAAAATACTGCATGAGAGCAGAATATTGCGGCTTTAGGGGCAATAGGGCACGTCGATGGCTTCGGTTCCATTTACATTTATATCTCTTTGGTTCGGAGAAGTTTAGATTTCTTCTGTTCGTCCTTTTTCATTCCACCGCTTAGGAATATCTTTTCCCAATTGCGTGTAACTCACCTTTGCTAAATGGGAAAACTGCTCTCATCGGTTAGGAAATGTTTAATGGTAGAAAATAGTTGAAATATAGTTAATAACTGCGGTTGATTTATTCACTCGCAGAGTATTATCGTTTGTTATGTATTTGCTCGCGAATTATCCCGTTGTTATCTTTAATATGTTTACCGTCATCCTCACTTCTTTATATCTGTTTATTATACAGGTAATTATCCCACATTTTACGTTTCATTCATTAAATTCTGATTATGTGAACATTGTTTTCTCAACTGAATGGTTTCTTTAATTATTGGAAATATTTCGTACTAAAGTGTAAAACATTTCACACATTCAAATCGAAAAAATTACACATTCCAACCAAAATATTTGTATTTTGCCGAATTATTAGCAATTATTTCAGTGCATAATTGTTAAATCAGTTATATCATCTCTGGAATCATGCTTTAAGCGTAATGAACTACTCTCATGTTCAGCTTTATCAAAATTAAAAATTCTAAGGCAAAGTTACTTTTTATAATGCTGGGAGTCTACATTATTTTCTGACGAATAATTTGACTTAAAATAATTTATAGGATTGCCAAAATATAATATATAGGTATACAATATAAACGTCATGTTTATGGATACCAATCATTTTTGTTGAATCGTCTAAAGATGGCAAAGTATGGGTTTATAGAAACGCGTTACTGTAGAGTGGGGGTCATTAACGATGATTCTTTTCATGTTAATTTTTCGTGTTTACTGGTGATTACTTTCAATGCATTTTACACTTAAGTAGTTATTATTAGTATTCTAACAGATGAAAGAAATATTTTTGATACCTTCAGAGGAATATTTCACTAGTTCCCAGTTCTATGAAGAACAGCTCCTTAAAAAAAGGAACTGCGAAAAGGTTGTCGATTTGAGGATGTTGACGAGTGTGATAAAAGGGTAATGTGTGATAAAACAAGTATTTAATTAGGAAATTTAATCGTAATAATGAGGTATTATATTCACTTGCAAATAAAAATATAATTTTTGTCGGTAAAACACGTATGTTCAAAGTAAATTTCCCGACGGAAAGAAAATAGCACTAGTAAGATGAAACCATTAAGTGGAATTCACTGAGTTGTAATTTTTTTCTTTCCGTAATGGATAAGTTCCACGAATTAAAGCCCGAAATTACAGATTTTATGGTAAATTTTCATGATAAAAATTTGGCCCACGCCACGTGAGGGAATATTTACATATCAAACTTAGCAGAAATACAGAATTTGGCGATATTCATTCCCAACGTGAGTGGGGAAATATTTGCGCTATCGATTAAAAAAATTTGAACTCTTAGTAATTCCCATTCACGCGATACATAAGTGTGTGTAATTCGACCATAACATTTCTCCTTCTCGAACCAAATTTGTGCATTTTGTCCACGTAGGAAGAGAAAAAAATTGTCATCGATTCCGACAGGAGGCAGGCTTTTGTGGTCATTTCATCCCTTCCCATTATCGCTGGAGAATCGTGATGACGATTAAAAGGCGCAAGTGTTAGCGTGTATAATGTAATTAAGAGTCTCGTGCCTTTTAATGGTTCCTGCTCGCGTGCCTCGGACATGACTCCATCTCTCTCCCTCCCGAGTTGTTCTCGCACGCCCTTGACCCACGTGCCGGACGTCCAGGGTCTCTCCCCCCCCAAACCCATTCCTTCCTTTACTCTCCCATCCTTCCTCTTCCCGCGCCACCCCTTCCTCCGTCCCCTCTCTTTTCCAACCTCTCCTTCCCCTCCCCCGACGAAGAATGCACGACCTCAAATTGGCCCGCACGATTCAATCCATTCACCCTCTTTCGGCCTCCCGGTGAATGGGATCTTTTTCTTCGGAGCCATTATATGGCGAGGGCGTTTGGGGGGGGGGGGCGAACCCGAGGCCAGGCGAGCCGGACGCACACATATCTCATTGAAATTGCCTTTTAACAACGGGACTAACGCCTGCCGGACGCCCAGGCGCATTCCTACAAACCGACCCGCCGCAAATTGATTGGGAACCGCTCCCATCACCCCTTTCCCTACTTTCATCCACACCACGCCCGTTCCACATTCACCCCCCTTTCCTCCCCATCAGTGGGTTGCTCCGACTCCTCTTCATCCTCCCCATGTCATCACCGAAAACCTCCGCATCTAGTCGTCATCACGGTTGTCATGACAATCAAACTCCTGCATAACAGCCCGGAGGGTGATAGTTTTCGAGGCACCACCCATCCTCCCCCGTTTCCCTTTTGAAAGCTCCTATTCCCGTAATCGGCGATTGTCGAAGTTTTGAACGGGCGTATCAACCGGGATCGTTAATATTTATCCCCTTTCGCTCTCTCCAGAGTCTTTTGCGAAGAGGTCTGGAATGCTTGCTTTTTATGCGGCGTTCAAACACCGCATTATTGGTCCTCGAAGGGTTTCGAGTCGAGTGAATTAAGGCATAGCCCATAGCGTATGCGCCTCCGCCGCATTTACGCTAATCGACGTTCTGCGTTCCGTTTGCGGAATTTATTGTAGACCGCTAAATAGGTGATCATCTGGTATGAGCGAGAGAATTACCCTTACGAATGCTGGGCGAACGTGAAATCGAAGTCCCGACGGGAAAACGAGTCGGAAATTAAAGCGCTATGGCTTGAAAGAGGAAAATCGCAGGCAAAGAAACAGCTGTTCATAATTTTAACCAAGTAAAATGAATTCCGCGTTAATTAAAGCATCCTTTACCATATTTAAGGGAAATGCAACTTAAGTTGATGCGATAATTCGATGAAAACGAATTGTTGAGGAGTACTTTTCAATGGAATAAGAAAATAAAGGAAGATTCCTTTAGATGTTTCCATTGCTTTATGTATTGAATAACTCGAGTTGTTGGTAGTAGTATTTTGAAAGCTAGGCAATAGATGCTCGTGAAATAAATAAATAAAGTAATTAAAAAGGTTGAATCAAACCTATTTTAACCAATTAAATCAAATGCAATTTTTAATAGTGTTTTCAATGAAAATATTCGCTTTGCATTTTATTAACTTTTATCAATGCATTGGAGCTATATATATCGGATTTTTTTCATATCATTAGTTTAATTTTTTTAACAATTCAAACCGAAAAATCGCTAAAGGTTTTGTTTGAAAAGAAAAAGAACCCTCAATAAATTACTTAGGGATTCACTCCGCCAGCTCACCAAAAAATCATGAAGTGAAGGGAATATCGCATAAAAGTCTTAATTAGCTCCACTTAGCCTGCTTAGAATAAGGAGATCCTTGCATCATCTTTGATTATAGAAGGCGACGCAACGTTCAGGGAGCTGGAGAGGAATAAAAGAGTCTCCTTACTATTTAAAAAAATAAACCCCGCGCTCCTAAGAAAAGAAAATTCCTTAAGCTTAAACTGCGAACGTTGTGTTTTTCTTATTTCTCGGAGAAGGAGGAGGCGGGAGCGCATTCCCATAAGTCGGCCAATTTGGCTTAAGGCCTTTTCGCTTCGTGGATTGCGCTCGTCGGGGATCGCGAGGAAAGAGAGGAAAGAAAAGGACCGAAATGTAAACAGATGAGACAAATACTCCCGAACCCTTCCCCGTCCACGCAACCTCCCTCCCTTCCGCATAGAAAGCCAACCCTCCCGGGGCCCCACGTAATGCCTCCAAGGTAGCACAAAGCCACACATCTCGGCATCTGCCCGCGCTATTTTTACTTCCCGTTCCTCTCCTGCTCCCTTGTACCGCCGTCCTCCTCCCCAATTCTTTCTCATTTCTTTCTCCAGCCACTCCTCCCTCCACACCCGAGCAACGCCAAGCACACACGCACACACATGTGAATCTCGACTCCCACCATCCTCTCCACCGTTATAACCATCCCGCCTCCCGCGCCCGCGCTGATGTCTCCCCACCAGATGATCTCCTCTCTCCCTCCCCCCCTTTCTTTCTCTTTCGAGGGGCGGGGAAGGGGGTAGTCCCCTTCCAAGCCCCGCTTTCCTTTTTGTCCTCTCCTTTCCCACATAATCTCCAGCCCCCTCTCCCTTTCTCTTTGCCCTTCGCCTGCAAACAGAATTCTCTGCTTCCTGCAGACTCCACCGTAAGGAGGCAACCCAATGCAGGCCTTGAACCATCGCTCTTGATAGAATTTGACCGTCGAAATAACGAGTTCTAATTCCACACATTTTGGAGATTGATGCGCTGTGCCGTTATTACTTTGTGTGCTTTTCTAGTTTGCTCAGTAATTTTCTTTCAGGTTCAAATGCGTGGAATTTTTTAGCCACGAAATGAGAAGCACTGATTTTTTCTTCTAGTTAAAACACATTATAGTAAAATCATGATACTATTAATTTTTAGCATGCTAATGCATATTTAATCAATTAACCATATTTCATTGGCTCGATGCATAAAGCTCGTAATTTTATTCAGTATGTACAATAGGTCGGCCAAACATGATTGAAATATTTTTCGAATGCTATTAGTTGAAAATCTTTGCTTGCTCTTTCTCTAACATCGTTGAGCATTTCCCTGGGTAGCGTCTCCTTTGTCCCCTCTATTCCATTTGCTTGATTTGTTAACTTGTATCATTTTAAAGTCTTCGTTTCGTTATTTCACTTTGCAAAATCTGAAAAAAATGTTTTCGTGTAGCTCGTTTTTTTGTTGCTTTTCTCGTTTCAGTGGCTTTTTCGTACAAGTACGCATGGCTATATTTTTTGTACTTGTATATCAATTCTAGAATCATGTATGTACATTAAAAGTACTACTCATTAATCTAACGTCAAAATTTAAAAGATTAACTCAAAGATCGTTCGGCCAAGATATTTTTTCGATATTGATAGCTCTTTGGAGCTAATCAACATTTATGGAAGAATAATGTTTCGTCTCTCTTTCCAGTTTTCGCAGGGCACACCACTGCTTCGACAGGAGGTAATCGTCTTCGAGAATGACAATTAATTGCAATACCAATTATTTTCCTGCCCTAACCCAAGTGCATCTTGGAGATTATTTCATGACACTCGGTGCTTCTCTGTTTAATTTACCCACTCTTTAATTGAAGCACGAATTGAACAAGACGACAGAAGCGTGAGCTCTTTTACATGGATGTAATTGCGAGAGAGGACAAGAGTGAATCCGCGGTTCCCGCTTTCTGAAATGCGCATATTTTCAGGCGGTAAAACGTAAGCCAAGTGCAAGGAGGACTGCTCGTGCATTATGCAAATTGAAATCAGAATCTATTGAGAGCAGCGAGTGACGCATGTTCCCGTCGGAGTTCGCATTAGCATCCACGCTCCTTTCCTCCCGCCGTCACTCGGCCGCCATTCCTTCTTTGGTGCTTCATCTTCCGTGGCTAATTATTTCATGAATAACATGATAGTTTATTTTATAATCCCCGAGAACTCCGTTATTCATTTAATTATACAAATGTGTGGCAAGATATGAACTGACTATAAAACCAAAAAAGTTAAGATAAACATTTGGGTATTTCCATTATTTTCAAGTATCTACATACCTCCTCTATTCCGAAGCACTTTTCTTTGAATTCGACGTAAATAAGACCATATGAACATTTTCGAACTATTGGATGGTCGGATATCGCTTTACATATTCAAATAAAGATTGCCTTTGGCTTTCATGAGTTATCTCTTTCTCTTTTTAAACAAATTTCAGTAATTAAATGAGCCCAAAAAGGGAAAAGGTATCCTCTGGAATGTCGCATTAAAATCCAAATAAAAATAATGCCCTTGTACTTTTATTTAAATTCTTTATCATTTTCTATTGATTAGCTCTGCTCTAATAATCCAATATAATATGCCACATAATTTGTAATCAATTAACTTTTTTCTTCGATCTACCATTGATTTTCTTCAAATTTACCTTTTATCATTATTGCATAATTAATGTTCATCGTGGCAATATATTACGAATGCTGTTGCAATGACCACTCATAGGGTATGGTTTAAATGTATGAATTGAGTAGTTTTTTTGTTAAATAAATAGTGCCACCAAGTTGTTTTTGGAAATCATAAATGATGATGGGTGTCGAATTATTTTCTCTTATTTGATGAAAATTTTATATAAATGCGGAATTTAAATATATCTTTGACATACTCTTTATCTACGGTTCTATCTACTCTATCTCTATCTACGGTTCTTGTAACCACCTTTTTCCCGCGACATACAGTAATGCACACAATTCACTCCGTTCTCTTTTGAGTCGGTGGATTCAAAAAGCGTAATTTTAGGTCGTGCGCAAAAACCAATTCCATTTTACAAATTACCTCCACACCGCCCATCGATGCTTAATTTTGTTCCATCGGCGAAAGTCTAAAAATGATTCTTACGCTCTCTGCTCGTTGTAACGTTACTTATATTTGTTGTCTTTAAACAAATCCACATGAATTTTTCGGGAAGATACTTCCTCTCTAATGACTCACTATTCCCTCATCTATATTTTATTATTTATTTATTTTATAATTTAACAACCAGCATTACAATTAGGCGATAGCCTGGTGGTAATGTTCTTGATTACGAGTCATAAACCACTTAAACCATTCATAGCACAGGTACATACGGCTTTATCACGTACATTTCTCACTCACACGTTACTGATAATTATTTTAAGGAGAGCATACACCTCGTTTTAAATTTATTTAATGAATAAGGTAGTGACTTAAAGATATCCTCAGGTAACTCATTCCATTCTTTTATTCCACGATTGAGGAAGGAGTTTTTTTTTTAAAGTTTGTTTTGTGCCCTCTATGTTTTATTTTGAACTGATGGTCCTTCCGCCCAATGTAATTTGGTTTTTCTATTCTTTACTGAGAGCTCCTCCCACCCCTTCTCTTTATTTACTATCTTGAACATCCCGCATAGTCTGTTCAGCTTCCTTCTGAATATTGGATTCGATTGACGACTTAACTCATCTTTTCCTCGTGATTGACAAAATAGCGAGGTCTTTAGATTATTTTGTTGGACTAAAAGATGCAAAAATAAACGAAGGCGTGAAAAAGAAGAACCACCGCAATAAGCTATGGATCTATATTTGGATATACGACAATACCGCATAATTATATGTGTCGCCTTGCGTGAATAACTCCCACATGGACTACAGATATCTGTTATGGCGCGAATGGTACGGCATGGATGCAGGACTTCCAAACCGTCGCGTGGTCACCCTTGTGTCCCTTGTTCCCGCAAAACATCCTCAATTCCAGCTGGGTGATAGACCCCTGCCACTTCCTCTAAATCAACAGAACAAAGAAGGAGGTTAGCGTGCTCCCAAACGATAAAACATCGCAAAAATCCTGTGATTTTAAAATGACAAAATCAAAGTGGCGAAAAAGTGACGTGAGGCATTAAGGCATGCTGATAAATAGTGGTGGAATTTTAGGCATATTTTTTGTTTTCTGTCTTGTATTCAGACTGAAAAGAGAAAATATCTTACTAATGTACTAGCGAATATGGAGGAAGGGGATTAAAAACAACAAGATTAAAGCTAAATGTATGGTATGTATTCGAAGAAGGATAATATATTCAGGAGGATCTACTCTTACTAGGATAGATAATATCCAAGTAAGAGTAGGTAAAAATACGCTGGAACAAATAAAAGAAGTTTGCTATTAATACAGTGGGATGACCAGTAATAGAAGTAGCAAGATGTACTTCATATATTAAGGAGAATAGGAACGGTGGGGAAGGAACAACTACTAACTGTGAGAAGAAACAACTACTAACGGCAAATAGTACAATCGTAGACATAAGTAGGGAAATCATTAACGCGAGGAATACTAAAAATGCAAGTCTACACGCATTGAATATGATCTGGACATTTTCTTTCCAACTTATAAACTAATTTATTAAAAAATCAACACAAAAAGCCGCCATTAGTTAAAAATCTGTGATAAAATACTAACCTTCGATTCATGAAATGATCTGCTTGGGACCCCATGCGGATTATTATTACGACCTTATTTGCAATATGCGATTAGCCTAATCGTGCTCCTAATCGGCAGGTTAAACGGGATTGAGATTGGAAAGATTAAAATAGATTCAAGATAAGTCTCTGTCTAAAATAGATTCAAGATAAATGTCTTACCGTGGAAAGAGAAAACACAATTTTGTTTACACCTCCCAATCGCGCACGTTTTTTTTCCTCTAACTTATTAAAACTGGAATCTCATTACCTCCTGCCACGCACACTTATAACTCCTTTTGGAAAATTCTGTAGATATGGATTTTCATGTAGCTTGTTTCTATGTCATTTGTATTACTTCAGAATTAGACGAATATTTTCCCTAAAGTAATTTTTTTAACTCTCTATGAAAAGGGGAAAATGTCAGTGCTTCACATCGCTAAAGATGGGTACGTGTAGTAGATGAGCTGCACTACTGCAAACCGACCGGTATAAGGATTAATTTTTAAGTCGCACAAAGGAAGGAATCATAACTTATGACAAATCAGTTTACAGTTATTATAATTCCTAGTGACATAGCACCACTTGCAAAATAGGCACTTAATATTTTGGCTTATTAAACCATGGAAACAATGACATTACCAATTTTATTCATTATTCTACTGTGTGTTTTTCATTTTATACTACGCATTAACTTATTTTTTTTCACTAACTTAAATTCACGGCTGCCCTATATTATTCCTAAGTAATTCTATCGTGTTTGGAGAGGTTCGTGTAGTTGCTTGCACACAGATATTATTGATATGAATCTATATTTGATTCCTATTGCATGATGTTATCCTATGATCGTTTCCTTCCAAGTTTCATGACACTTATGCCTTCTTCATCCTTCTAAGCCAGCATCTTCACTTTCCTCTGTCAGGCCTTTTATTCATCTCATCATGAACTAATACAATCCCCTTCATGATTTAATTGCATAGAAAATCAGATCAATTTGCTCATTCCCTAATAGCATCTATCAGCGCTTTATTAGCCAACCATATTAGTCAGTTGCCTATTTCGTTTGATGGGCGAGAGTAGAATTGGTGTCATATTCAGCGTATTTGGAGTGCGAAATTCACTGATGGAATTATTTTTGATTGGATATGACTCCTCGAATAGCCTTGTTTGACCATTAATTGTGTGAGGAAATTGCAAATATTTAAGCTATCATTGCTTGGATTTTCGTCTTCTCTGGTTGCATGGTCCTGGAGGCTCTCTATCCTTTTTATCGTCATGGAATACCTCTGTAATTAACCAGTAGGTTCTTTTGTGAAGTGTTGATAGCTACACTGTGCAAAATCATATTCATATTATGAATTTCTCGCATTTAGGCGAATAATTGGGAGCAATTCATTTTGTATTACATACTGCGGTTTTTCAGGGTGATTTGGTACCGGGAAAACCACTAGCTGAACGTACGAAAAGGTGCATCCTAGAATTAAACCCGGCCCATCAGTCAGTGCTCTTCCAATTGAACTGAATTTCCCCTAATATAGCCATTAGTGCTTTATTAATATCCGCTAATAGTTCACAAGTACATTCAAAATCCCAACAGTTTCGCAAAGTTCATCGTCTCTCTGCTCCACTTTTGGAATTAATCCATTTTTTGTCTCCATCAAACCTTTCACATATGCTATCTATAATGAACTAAATGTATGTCTCTTAAACTTTTTTTCTACTGTTCTTCCATTTATAAATTCAGACTTTATCTCGTGGATCACAAGTACAAAGAATATTTGAAAATGCGCCTGAGTAATGTGAAAGATTTACTCTTCTTTAAATAGTGTATCGTGTATTTTTGGTCATGGCGGTGACTCGTACATGTCGTAGTGGCATCAATATAAAATATATTATCTGCGCGAGAGAAACTTTGAGTCCAAATAGATTCAATACGTAGACTTATATGAGGCCACCGTATTATATTCTATGTATTCTTGATATGTTTACCAGTAATCCGTGTAATAGAGTGATTAAAATATTATTTTTTTCCGAAACCGACCCCCATGCTTTTACTACTTTAGTTCCATATTAAGGGCTGGAGGTGATAAATAAACTCGTTAATTTATCTAGCTGTTATGATTTAGTCAAGATAATGCATATTCTTTTACATTTAATGCATTTAACACTTCTACTTCTGTCCAAAATTTTATTTTTCCTGATTTGTTACGATATAATGTTAACATTATTCTTTAAATTACTCCGGAGTATTTTGATAACCACTTACGTTTATCCCGCTATTTGATACAGTTGGTATTGCTCTGTTAACTTTCCCTCTCGTGTCTCGTCATTATATATCAAATTTTCAATTTGGGGAACCTAATTTGCACATGTATTCATATACAACTAAGGTTACAACTAAGGGTTAAAATGAGTCAGCCTTATCATAAAATTTTGTAGTAACGCATATTTTACTTCTGCCTTTTAGAAGCCACGTCCCGAATGACCAGTGCTTGTTTACATCGTGATAAGAAGTCCCTAATCCGTGAATTCCGTGGGGATAAATAGAGAGGGAGGGCAATGGACCAGTTGACCGTCTGTCTGGTAGCGTCGCAGCCTGCCGGATGTAACAAGCCTTCCGTCGCTCGACAATGTTTGTGTTCCGCAGTATTTATTAATTACCCCATTCGTATGTATGCAACCACGCTGAGGAGAGGCCTTAGCATATGCATGGGGTCGCACAGGGAGGACTGCGGCTTTTCTTTGCAATTAGAACTTTCGGCCGCGTTCGGGAAACGCAAATATAATTCCGGGTGTCAACCTGGGCATTCTCTGCCTATGCAATGCTCCTCCGTCCTTTCTATCGTCCTCCTCATCGCAACTCATCGGGTTTGGCCTTCAGAGATGCGAAAAGAGAACGCAAATGAGAAGAATCCCTCCTCTTCCAAACTCTCTTTCCATTTCTAGACGTTGAAAAAATCACCTGGGGGTGGAGTCGAAGTCTCCCCAGGATCAAAAATTAAAAGGGGCATGTGGGGCGAGCGGAAGGGCGACTGGGTGGCTTGTTTTCTTGGGAGGAGTGTGGTCAAAGGCGCTGGAGACGATGTGCGTTCGAAGGCCCCGGGGCCCATACTTGTTGGCTGGGGACTATCGCGTCAGATTTGGGATTCCTAATTTTAAAATTGCACATTCGGCCGTCTCCCTGAATGAGTCTTGGTGCAATTCCAGCGCATGACACGCTGCCAATTCTCGCGTCCACTAATTCGTTTGCATGGTAAAGTCCTGATTTAATAGCTGGTTCATCATTATGAGCACCAAAACACACAATATGAGAGTCTGAGTTAACAAGAGTCATGAGCTAATCTTGAAAACTCGTCCCTTTCGAGCGTTTGGCATTTCTTCCGGCCGTATACACAGTGGTAATTAGATTTTCAAAGTGGTAACGTGCGGAACACGCAGCAATCTGCTTGCCTCTATCATTTACGACGTGTCAAATTCACCAGCGAAAATGGTGAGCATTTTTTTAATGTTGTATAAACCGCCAAATTCCATTCAATTTATTGGATAAAAACGCCGGTGACCTTTAAATACCACCAGGGTTGTCACATTCTCTTCTATCACTCATATCCATTGTGTTACAAACTTCTAAATTACTAATCAGTCCAGGTGAACTGAAAAAACACCTTTTCCATAGCATTCAATGTCCAGCGATAGTTTAATTATGTACATGGTAACTATAGTGAAAATTCAAAAATGAAATGAAGGATCATTAAGAGCATGTTCTTTTAAATTATTCTGATAACGTGCATGTAAAAAAAACCCCAAAAGCAATTATTTGTTCAGGTGTTTATTTTTAATTACCTCATACTAGAGGTTTGATTGGACATAGAAAGTTAGGTTTCGAATATTTTTTAAGTGCTTAGATGTAAAATATTTGACTGTTAAAACAAGCATTTCATTGTAGCGTTAAAAATTCTGTTGTTGATTGAATCCCAGCCAAAATCTGCAGGCATAGTACACCAATTTTAATAATATCGTGTTACCTTTTAAGAATTGTTTCAACTTTGTTAAAATATCAACACGAAAGTAAAACATTTTCCAACCTGATCCTGTATGCATACATAATGAACTCACAAGTATTCTATGGTGCATAGTCTGGCAATGAAGAGATTGTAATACCTTTGGCATTTATTAACGATATCAACAGCGTGATTTCCAAAATAATCGTCGGTTTTTCGCATAAAATTGCTATTCAGAATTAATAATATTCGTGAACGTATTTTATTTAGGTTCAAAATGTATATCTGTTATAATAATACTTCATCCTCTCTCCTGTCATTAAGGACCAGATCTGAGGCGTCAATGCTTTTTGCAATATCAATAATTTTACTCTACCAACCATGGAAAAATAAATGCGTATTATAATTATTTCAAATTTATCTTTCTCTGGAAGCAAACCAACGCCGTTACCTCTGATCACAAGTAAACCACAGAATAAGAGTAGTAATACTACCTATTTACCTTTATTGCTCTTCCATCTTGGGGTAAGTTAGGCCAAATAAGCCTATTTTAATATATTAAGGAAACTTTCTTTTTCTGATTTCGTCATTCTATCACTTCCAGAATACTCCTTTTACTGTTATGAAATTTCTATTTTTCTTCATACAGTATTCTATTTTGATTCTGTGACTTGATATAATATTTCTATTTCTTAACTTGAGTTCCTTCGAATAAATTTACCAATAATCTTCTTCCTCGTACGTTTACTCTCTTATCGTACAGCATTACTATCGTTTAGTGATCCGAATTTCATCTGTTTTCGTCGCTGGTTAACCAACCTATTACACCTCTATTGATATCCATTACTGCTTAAAAAAATACACATTATTTGATAACTCAATCATTCCACACTCTGTTTCACCAGATTTTATCATATATTGTTTGTACCCAAAAGGACATTACATAATATTGTGTGAAATAAATACAAATTTAACACTTGTATGTTTGTAGCGTTAGGCATTTTATATATTTTGCATATTACCAAATACCGCAATCCTCACCTAGTTGGAAAGGCTGTGAGATGGAGATAACACTATTAGGTAACTAAGGCTTTGAGAGTGACGTCATGGCGACAAGCGGTGGCAATGAACGTAATACTTTCAGATAGCCTGAGACTCGTTTCGTTCTCGCGCATGTGCACGAAGATGAAGAAGATCATAGAGTGTGTAGTCTCTCTAGAACGTTAAATATGTCAAAGGTAAAACACCATCGTGTTTAAAGTTAGCTTTAACCTCGTGGACTATGGTGCATCGCACACGACTACGAATGCCTGTGACTTATATACGGTATTTCGTCACAACATCTTGTTCATTAAAGCCCTGAAAATCTCGGAGTGTAAGAGGACGCCTCGGTAGTTTAAGTGGCTAAACCTGGCACTAGGCCAGATATCGAGAGAGCTGAGTTCGAATCCCGTTAAAGGCGAATGATTTTCACACTCTGGATCTATTGCATCGTAAAGTAAATTTGGCGGATGACTCCGTTAAAATTTACTATCTCGGTATCATCCGGAGTTTCTTGGAATTTGTCCCGCGGTTGGGGTTGATTACTAGGCTCAACGGTGTATGAAATATACACCTCAGTGTTGGAGAGCCTCTTCTTTATCGTGGTCAGCAGGCGGTTGCCTAGGGCATTCTAGCGCCACCATCAGGAAGGGAAGATGTGGCTCTACGGCATACTTATTACAGTTCGTCTTTCCCATGATTTTCTAAAATAACATCATGATGACGAATTAAAATAAAGAAGACGAGGAACGCTCGCTTTGGCTCTGATTCAACCATTTACGGCGGACTGGAATGCAGGGTTTATAGTTTTTGGATGGATTCCATGGAGTCTTATGATCCCTTCGTGCTCACGTTCTATTGACCCTCCATTCGCCCTTTGACTGCGCCTGTTTACTCGGGAAATATGCGGAGAATGGACATCGATTGGAACAGAACGACAATATTGCGCCAAAAAAAGGATGTTTTCCTTTCAGATTTGTAATGAGTGTTCACCAAATTTCAAAGGATGATTGGGTTTTGATGAAGAAATTGACTTTGAGTAGTTACTGTTGCATCGTATTGAACTTGGTATTTATTGGGGAGATATTTCTTGAGATCACTTAGACCGTTTAGTTTATGGGGACTCTCTTTGAATAAATAGTTAAAATATGCATATTAAAATATAGGTTTTTACGTGTAGGAATGTCTGTACGGGGAAAAATGTTCGAAAGTAAACAGTCGCCCATTTCATAGATATAAAAGTCACTTGATAATTCCTCTTAAAACATTTGTCTTGTAATACAGATAATTTTAGTGACGAATCACGTGAAAAAGAGCCATTGGTAGGGTTTTGGTCCCCGCTGATAAAAACGAAATCGTGATTTTGGTTTAATGGTTACCAGTTGTCAAGGGCGTATAAATTCTATTCTTAATTCTGTAAAATAACCTCTGCAAAAATATTTGTTTAAAACTTAATGCGTAGGGTCGAGATATTTTCTTTCAAGTTAACACGGTTGATATCGAATGAATCTTTATGCCGTAACATTAAATTTTTTACTAGTTGAGGTTTTTTATTGTTTGGAAGGCAACCGACAGCTTAGGTCATTTGCGCCGTTAGGGCTGGACAGGAAAGGATGAAGGGTGGAGAGAAACCCGCCCACGAAAGGCGCCAAGGGATCCGCAGCCTAACGTCCCGTCCGACGGATGGCGTACTCACTCAAAGTGACCTACACAAAGCGCCATCGGAATACCACAGAAATAATATCTGCAGCCTCCGGGATTCGAACCCGGGCCCACTTGGGGGGAAGGCAGTACGTAAGCCTCCGTACCATCTCGATCCCCTTAATTTTTTTTAGAAATCAGATTTCATTAGTTTAGGACAATATGAATTTAGGCCATAAACGAATTGCAAATAAATTCTCTCTTCATAAGTATAAATCCTACCTATGGATATCAAACTTGTGAATGTACCATCTATTACGTTCAGCGACTGTAGCCAATAGAAAACGGATGTACCAAAATGAAATGCACGCGAAGTCATTACGCAATCCTTAACAAAATTAATACCTGATATTATCCCGGCTCCCCAAATGCTGACGAAAGTACGTTTTATTTTGGGTACTATCGATGTGTGCCACAATATATGTTAAAAGGAGGGAAATGTGGCTAAGATGGAAACATTAACTTATTTCTACGCCTTTTATGACATTAACGGACGAATAAGGGGTTTCGCCGAATATGATGGCATTTTAAGTGAATCCTTCGTTCAGTCATCGAGGATTTAGTTAGCTCCCTTGACTTATGAAACATTCGATATTCCTAAAGACTAAAGGAATTCGAGCAAAACTTTTTAGGTCTCTACGAATAGCACGTTCCTTTCTACATTACCCGAACATGGACTGGTTCTTCCAGGCCAGAAGAGCAAAGGCAGGGGCAGACGGGAAAGGATATGAGGTCTGATTGATGGCGGCGGTCGTATTATTCTGAGGTGCGCCCTCTCGAGGGATACGTGCTGCAAAACCCGTACCCTCCAGCCCCCCCGACCTCCCCACCCAATAACGATGTTACTACTCAACCCTCACTCCCTCTCTCCTTCCCGAGCCTCGTACTTCCTTCCCTCGAGAATCAAGAGAGTGGAGGACTCAACATCCCTTCTGCATCCGATACTTTGTCCCAATTACTACTCGTTCCCTCCCCCATTGTCCGCTTGCCCCCACTCATACCCTCAAACCCTCCGTCCCTCCTGCACTCCCTCCCGCCCTTAATTCCTTCAATCTTCTTCCTCTTTCCTCTCTCTTCGTGTAAGTTTGGGTTTGTGATTTTCCATTCATTGGTCACATTCAACGCTCGCATTTTTAAGTATACCAAGCATTAAAAATATTAAGTTACCTTTGGAAAAGATCTGCATTAGAATTTGTATTTTTGAAATTGTGGAGTGATTTATTTTTTATTTTACTGGCTGAAGTTCATTATGCCCAAAAAGTTCATTTTTATTCCCTTTTTCCGCATGTTTGCTTTTTTTGCACTAATTTGTTTGAATTAACACTTATTTTGCATTGAGTCTTCGTTTAACCTGTATATATGTTTTCACGTTATTTGACAGTTTTTCAAAGAATAGTGTTCCCTTTTCCCTTCCTCTCCCGTATCCTCCATTATCACTAAGCTTGCCCACCTAGTGGTACTTGCATCCCTTGCCACACACCATTTTGGAGGACCGCGGGGTATTTATGTCGATGCCGAAATCATCTTCTGTAATGGAAAACGTTAATCACCACAAATTTCTTTTTTGTGAAGAAATTCCCCCTTTCCAATAATCAACTTCCTCTTTTGCCCAGGGATCATCACCCCTGAGAGAGTATTAAATCCTTCCCATCCCTCGTCCTTCTACCCACTCCCCTGCTCCAGCATCCCTCTCCTCCTCCGTCTGCCCCGTCCCTTCTACATGACCGCCGCTGATAGAGCGGAATTGTGATTTTGGTTTCATGGTTGGCTGGAAAATTCACACATGGATCCCTCGTCACCATTATTCGGTTTGTGCGTTCCTCATCATTCACTCACCCACGCGCATGTGCACACGTGCCGTCGAGGCCACACCAACACATATGCGAACTGACGCGTGTTCGAGGATTTAATTACCGCTGCTGGACGCGAGAAAAATGGAGGGGAGGAGGAGATTCCCTCTTCCTCGTTTACCTGTATTTTTTTAATTGGCCGGGGATTGGGTGGAGGATTCATTACACGGCCGGCTGCTTGTTTCTTCCCGCCGCCGCTCTCAAGTGGAACGCTGCTTTCGCCACCCGATGTGATTGCCCCGCCATATTTCCCCTTCACTCACTCCTGCGCAAAACGTTCCTGTTTTTCATTTCACTTTTTCCAAATTCAACACTTCCCCTCCTGATCGCAATCCGCCCTCTCTCTCCCTCTTTCAACCCTCCTGAATTTAATCTCTTCGGACGGGGGGGGGGGAGTGGAGTACGCCCAGCATATCTTTTTCTCTTACCGTGCCCTCGTCTTGGCTCTTATGGACATAATGCCCTCCTTTTCCTTATCTCAAAGGAAGGTTCATCTCCATCCATATTCTACATGCCCAGGATAAGAGGTATTTTGTGCATTTTTTCGTATTTATTCTTCTTCGATGTGAAGGGTCGATTGCGCATGTTGGTTTGTATTCCAACTTCGAGTTCGTTTTAATATCTCTTCATTCCTGGGCCTATTATCCACCTTTGTGTTCTCCATATTTACATTTGGAATTCTGCATGGTTTTAGTTCGAATATATTTAGCCAAGTTGTTGCAGCGATGAGATTAACTTTGCAGAGCCTCGTATTGACAGGCATGCTAGTACCCTGTTAGAAATTATTTCAATGACTGACTAGAAAACCGTGACAGGTCAAGTCACAACAGCTAAACTGAAGGCTCGACCTTAAAAGGTACCTCTTTAGTTTTAAAAATTATATGAAATTGTTTTATATGCCACGAAATTTTCTACTTCAGTTCAGTTGCTTTTTACGATTACGATATTTATGATCGGTCTTAGTCCATTGTAAAAAGAAAAAAAACATAATTTTTGCTCCAAATATTTTCCCAGTTTATAACTACCACATCATTATCATATAACTGTGGTAGCAGCTATAGTGTCCACTATCTCTATGGTACTTAAAAATGTTGATTCAAATGTGGAATTTCTTATTCGCTGATTCATCTGTTATTTAAATGAATCTACGTGTTTTCTGGGTACTTAACGCATATGAGAGGATTTATTATAGAACCTCATTTTGGGGGACTCGATACGATTCTGGGCGGCGGACTGCTGAATCACCGTCTAATGATGGACAGGAAATAGCTAAGATTGAAATCGCGTTTATTGCGATCCGTCCAAAGCGGAGTGACTGGAATGTGATTTGCAATTTACTGCTTACGGGAGTGAATCACCAACCTAGCGGGAGGCCGCTTACCACTTCCCCCGCAGGGGCAGCCAGTCCGCCGGGAAGGTCATAATCGGGCGCGCTACGTTTTATTTTACCGGGATCGGGAGAGCCCCATCCTTCCTCACAGTTTCGTCGAGGGAGGTTTGCCCACAACAAACTACAGGCGAATGAAGCAATTCGGGGAATATGCTGAAAAAGTGTGATAAGTAGATAACAGTGCTACTCAGCCATTTACAACAATGCACGCGACCGAAATTGTATGAAATGGAAGAAATTCGAAGTTTGTTAAAACGGAAGAAGTCAATATCTACGAATATCTTCTCCACTATTGCAGGATTACTTTTCAGATTTGTCTTCTAGTGTTTTCAACATCACCATTGCCTTAGATGCAACTTGACCATTATTCCATTACATACCTGGTGCACCTGCTTACCTCATCCTAGATTTTCGACTAAAACATACGAATACTAATATCTATCAGATTTTCATATCAACTTCCAGCGTGATTGTGTATTTTGAGTTCAAAGTCCGGATTAACGCACTATACTCTCCGATTTTGACCACTTTAGTCTTCCTATTGGTCGTGAATGGTCCAACTTTATCTGATATGGAATTACGAGTGTTTGACCTGTTCCGAAGTTCTCCACTCGATCCCATGCATTTTAAAATGTACGTCTTGCTTCTCTTTTCTTACATTGCAAAACTTCTGTCCTGTAATTTCTCAAATGTTTGATTCTAAAACCCATTCTATACCCACTCCGATATCTGATCTTAATCACTATATAAATTCTCTGGCAACAATGCTGGTTTCCTATATATTTGACTGATCATTACACTATGACGTGTATGGCAAAGCTTTTCAGACAACCCTCGCACAGGCCAAATCAGGATACGGAGGGACAAACCCACAACATTGGTTAAGAATGTTTGGACATGAGAATGCAAATATATATGGGTATAATAACGATCTCGCTAATTTAGCAACAACCGCGCAACCTTAACAAACACACACACACACACACATATATATATATACTGATAGTCATAACAAACACAGAAACCAAAACACACAAAAGAGGGACTCACTGGTTCTCGAATTTTCGGTGGTCCAACCACCTTTCTCAAGAGGAATTAGGAACAGTTCCTAATCCGAAGGAAGTTCACAGAAGTGAAGAAGGACACTATGTTGAGTAAGTTGCTGGATTGTGTTTTGTTAGGAGACCCAAAATATTTATTTGGTAGTTGTATCCATTCAGAACCTACCTTAACAGGTAGATAAATAAATATATATATATATATATATATATATATATATATATATATATATATATATATATATATATATATATATATATATATATATATATATATATATATACGTGGGTGCAGGATTGTGTTTTGTTAGGAGTCACAAAATTGATTTGAAAATTTTGTCACAAACCTAACTTAACCGGTAGATTACCTAATAATAATAAAGGTAAAAATGAAATATATATTTGTTAATTTATTTATGTGTGTTTCTTTGTGTATCGTCAAATTCAGTTTATTTATTTGGATCACGTCAATACAGACTTCATACTACACGCGCGGCGTCCGGACATCACCATATCACAAAGTCCTTTCCTATTATAATTATCATTCAACCTCCCGGGGTCTTCTCTCTCCTCTTAAATCTCGCCACAAACCACCACTTCCCGTCCTCCCACTCCCTGTCTGCAGCACCAAACCACTCTGCCTGATCCACCCCCCCGAGCCCCACCCCATCGCAGGCACTCTCCCTTATTCCCTCCAACAAAATTTTTAACCAAATTTCACAGAAACACTAAACAGCAGCGCTCCACAGCGCATCCTATGCCCCACTCAACACCTTCCATCTCCAGGGAAAGCGATAAAATTAATTGGAGCAATTGACGACGAAATATTTTGGGCTGCATTACTCCTCTTCTTATTCGTACCCAGGATCGACATCATTGGTGCCTTAGGAGGAGGGTCTTGGGTGCCAATGGGGTTGATGGTTCGGCTACTGACTGAAAGCCTCGGGGTTTACAGGGGTGAATTAGGAGTGCCACTGAAGCTGTACGATCAATCGGATAGCAGAACTTCTTGGGAGACCGCAGGTGGCAATGAGAAAGGAATTAACCAAGACCTTCCGTTCATATGTGACTTTTAACTGTCGTAAGAGCCCAAGATATGGTGATCTCTGCGTTAGTGCTTGACAATTTTTATTTATTTACCGACTTAATTGGGCGAGGTTGAGATTTATTGTTCCTTTTTCCACCTTACCCTTACATTACAGATATTACATTGAAGAAAATTGCATACAGCCAAGCCCTAGATGGAAGAAAATCCACCTAGGCGGGAATCGAATCCGCGATCTCTGGGTTGGTAGGCGAGAATGTTACTCCACCGCCAGTGATGGCGGTGGGGTAACGTCCTGTTAACAACGGTTAAGTGGAGGTAAGGTTAATGCGTTAGATCAGGAGCAAATATTGTCATGTATTATTCGGTTCAAAGGTTACGTAAGAAATACCCTAATTTATAAAATTATCCTCGAGTGGTCATGTTTGTTCCTTTTCAATTCATGTTCCAGTCCTTCCTTCCCGTAAACATCGTAGCCAAGGTTAGGCCTCCCTCTTTTTGTTTCATCGTCGATTTTCTCATGATAAGCCACTTTATACAGTAGATTCTTTACCCGTTGGGCGTTCAACGGATAACGCTATTTGAGCAAAACATGCTCTTTTGATAATTTTACTAAGATAACTATATTAAACATCAATTATGGTTTAAAAGATTACCATTACTCGATTAATATTTTATACGAATCAATAAAATCTTAGTTAAGCTTCAGGAAACATTTTTTACCGATATTTATATAAAAAATTATTATGAAGAGGTTCATACGACTTAGGAGTAAATTTTAGTATTTTTGTTGACATTTGCGTCAAAGTTCGGTACCAGAATAACGTAAAAATTGCTATAAAATATTAGTAATTTATAGTGTCAGTAGTACCCTAGTAATTTATGTTTGAAAAATTTTATAAACAATAACTGACTTACTTTTCCAAATTGGTATAACCCAATACTAACTTCATTTTATTACCTAGGAATATGTTTATTTTTTATTTTTTACCCACTTGGTACGAACAATAGCACCCTTTCAGGCGAAGGTTTAATAGCAGTATTTTATGTTTCGGTAGAATTGCTGACAGTTTTTATTTCCAGAGACGGCACTCAAGGATCGTTTCAACGCATGCAAAAGGTCGAGTCACAAAATACTCCAAACGCAGCAATCCATGAAAAATAACTCAGCATTATGTATATTTTAATGTATTTTTCTATCCTTTATTCTTCTTACCAAGAAAATATGGTAAACGATAGACAAGTATTAGGAAATGTTGCAATTCGTTATCGTGAAATACCTATTTTGGGCATACTCACGTGCTAGGGACCAAGTTGCATGGATCTATTATTGGTTGGATGATTTCTCGACGCGACTTACTCACAGGCGACTCTAATTGCAGAATGACAAATTCACACTAACGCATGAAACTTCGTGGTCCCATAGACACCCTACGGCCCGTAGGAGACCGTGGAAAGGTTTTGCCTTTCCAGTTCCCATACACGACAACCGTTTTTGTTGATTAAATAATCTCAATTTTTGGGATTACCCTTCTAATTTAATATTCGTTTAGGCTCCCATTTTTGGGAGGTTTCAAATGACTAAGCAAAAAGAAATCCGCTACATTTATAAGCCTCCACTGAAAATAAATAACTTGAGGTAACCTACACTAGAGTAAACCATCCTTAATTTCCTCCACCCTTCATTCCGTCCAACATCAGTGTCGTTTTCCTCCCCTACGTTATCTATCTAACTTTCTACCGTCTATCACAATATTCAACATCTCTTTGCCAATCAAAATGTTCTACATGCAACTTTCTTGCCTCCTATAAATTTTTCCCAGCAATTTTCTCTCCTTCCCAGAGTTCTTTGCTGCTACTTCACTGCAGCTATTGCATTGCTACTATTTCATTGATTTCTGTTCCGTAAATTTCACCTCTTCCATTCCCCGCCGCACCGACATCTCTAAAAGCTTCGATCTGATCCCATCATCTTCCCGCAAGTGCCAGGTCCTCGCTCCGTAAAAAAACGTTCCAAAGGTTTCCCTGAGATCTCCAAATAAAAAAATTTTATTAATTCAATTATACATAAATAATTATATCTACATGGAGAAAAATTCAGAGTATAAGTTTTCCCAATATTGTGTGGCTTGACACAATTACATAGCTTTTCCAGAAGATATACATGTGTTTTTTTCTTTGCACATCGAACACTCGCTTCTCTTTTTGCTTAAAATACTAGAAAAAATAATTGGCTTAATATACTTTCACGGATTACAAGTATGTTTCTAGATGTACACGATTTCTTTATTAATGGGTGTGATTAATCCTCCACGAATTTACCAATAATAATTTTCAATTGCGTTTTGGAGAGACGTTATTTTGTAAATACCAGCGTCCCGTACGTGGTAATTCAATGCTGCATTTCACGCAATGTGCAAGCTTGGTTTGGATGCACCAACTGCCATACATCTTTCCTGTGGGCTTGCAGTGTTTCGTGCTAATATAGATAATACCCGACCCGGCAAATGTTTCCTTCTCCCTGTCTCCTAACATTTAATCTATCTTGCATTGGACAGTCTTCCACGATTAGTTATCAGTACTTCCTACGAAGTACATATCTACTAGACGTCGGAAATGCGAAATAGTAGCAAGGAATATATGCGTTTTAGTCATTTGCCAAGGTATCGTTATTTTCACATTTTTAAGTTTCCCCATCCTACCATTTCCGAGTAGCTGGGTTTCGGGAACATCCCACCCACCCTCTCCCTCCCCACTGAGAGACGGAGGGACGGCGTTTATCCCTGTTTGAGGGGAACGGCGCCTTTATGAAACTTCGTGGCTGCGTCGGCCGGTCCCGCGTATTGTATTTCAATCGATCCACTTCGGTGCGGGGACGTTCATTCCGTTCGGTGCCTCTTTTATGGCCGCTTATACGTATAAGAGGGGGCTCCCTCGTGCCTCCCGAGGAAAAAGTTCCGGACCATTTTCGCTCCGAGCCGTCGCCTTTCATTCCGGGCGTTTGACTCCATGCACTTCTTCTTATGGCCTCGTTTCGCCTCTCCCTCCTACCCTGAGGCAAATCTTAAACCGCAGTCGTCTTTTCGCCGTGTCGGGGTTGGTCGTCGAGGGCCTGTAACTTCCCCCGCGGGAGCAATGTTCACGTATAGCGCGAATGCTATGGAGACAGTGGATTCGTTTAAATCACTCGCGGTTGAAAGGATTGCTTCCCTAACCGCGGCTGGATTCTTCGAATTTCCTAAGCCGAGGGCAAATCTTCCACGCGGAAAGTAATGCTGAATTCAATCATAATTAATGACGTCGATAAAACGTTTGTATTTGCTTTAATGTTCTTTTGCGTTTACTACCGTCGCGTTAAAACGGCTGTATGGGTTTTCTCGTCGTTGAGGAAAATTACATTTCCTTATGGAAATTTCTAGCTGAGAGTAGCGTTAAATGGATGCTGAAAAGATATGAAATAATCATATTCTGAGAAATAGTAAGTTTTATTTGTCACAATCCGAAATATGTGGGATTCAAATTTGAATGACGAATGCTCTCAGTTAAAAAAAACAATATCCTACAATTTGGATGACTAAAAACCTTGAGCTACTCTCCGGAATCTGCTAAACAATCTATTTTATCAAATTATGCAATATCATTTACCAAATAAATAATTTTATTAATCGAAATTTATATTCTTGAAGATGTTTCCGCTTCATGTTCCCGCCGCTCATCCATATCGCTATTTGACTGAGAAGTCTAACGCCATGTGTGGCACTGACCTATTTTTTATGCCTCCCTCCAGCGTGTAACCGCGGATGATATTCAATGATTGTTCTTCAGTGGTGTGTTATCATTTTTATTATATTAATTTAGTGGTCATAAAATTACCCGGGAATCAATTAAGGTGATTTTTAAACTATAAGTTTGAAAAGACTTATGTTGTCAGAGTCTCGTCAGAAATGTAACATTAATTGAAAAAACTTCCACCAATATCGTCTAATAAATAAAATGGATGTCCCGCCAATAATTACAGAAACTTCTGTAGCAAGGAAGATAATTGCTGGAATTAAGGAAAGAGTGAATCAATCGGCCTATTTTGGTAGGAATAATGCCCACGAAGGTGCAATGTAATTTCCTGTCAGAGCAGCGCTTCTTCTTAACGCAAAAAACAGACAATTGAAGAATTTTTCACGAAATATTCAATTAACTATTTTAATAGCCCTGTAATTTGTTTATGGTAAATTGATCTTAGTCAACGACCGTCACCACTCGTTGATGCATCTTTGTTTATCGATGCATAATGTTTGTGGTAAACACTATCAGCAAACGTGATACAAGCGCAAGGATGTGACGGAGCATATGATATGTTGCAGTGCTGTTCGGCTTGCTCAATATTCTTTCAGAGGCTGCAATTTCTACGTACAGGTAACTTATTTTCAATTTTAGCGCTCTGTGTCTTGAAAAATACTCTTTAAGTTTTTCTGTTTCCGTTTTTGTCATCATTGACTCAAATAAGTAATCTAGGTAAATATGTTTATCTGGAAAACCAGAGAATTATTTGGAAAATTCGGATTCAACCCACAGACGTAGTAAATATTTATTTTGCTCTTCTCAATGAAGAATCCTCTTTGACCTTTTCCTGATTTGAATTCAACTGTAAAATAAAAGCACCTACAGGCTAATATCAAAGTTTTCCCGTTGAAACGTGTAAATCTCAAAATATTATCCTCAAAAGTGGAAGATTTTTGAGCTTTTCTTTCGTGAATCAGAGGTAATTGTCGTCGATTTCCTCGCTCTGCTGATAGATGTCTATCAACGAGTTTCACACTTCACATGCGTCGTATCTCCACGGTGAACAGGTCCATTTAGCCGTACAATTGTTTCACTTGGTTACACCTCCGAAGCCTTATTTCCTCCCAGATGGTTGTTTAACCCGGGATTTTAGATTTTGCGTCCGAATGAACAATTCGGTCACCTGTACAGATTTTCTATTCGCCTCATTGTGTTCATTATTGTTTGTTCTCATTTCTTTAAATTTTTAAAACATATTTTCTTTATATTTATTATTTTTTATATGCATTTGATCAGCAATTTATTTTATGTTAAATGAATTATTTCCCTTAGTGTTACCGTTTGTGTTGCCTCGTCGTTACTATTAGCCGCACATTTTATATCTCAGTAGGTTCTTTTTTAAGTTTTTAACACTCCCCTTTCCTGTGCGGGTGTATTCCTGCAGTGGGTTATTTGTTAAGGATATCGATTCACAATTCTTACGTTTTTTGTACAAATGTATACATCTTTTCCCGCTCCACCTACTTTTTTCCTAAAGTAGCATTTATTTAATTATTATTTTTTTAATGTATATTATTTCGTATCTTCTTTTATCACTTTATAAACGTCTACCCTCTTGTAACTATGGTCGTAGCTGTGGTAACTTTATTGTACTGTGGTCGTATTAAGTCATATAAATTACGAGGGATTGGGTGGAAGAAGGGAGTGTCTAATATCAATGTATTCATATAATATATTCATCTACTCAATCTAATAAAGATATTTCGCTATTATTATTATGTAGAGTATGTTGCTGGATTAGGTTTTATTTGGGGTTAGAAAATATTTATTTGATAGTTGTGTCCATCTAATAACTACCTTAACCGGTAATATTATTATTACCTCGCCAAAACAAGCGACTCATCTCTGCATTAAAATAACACTGACGAGTCAAAAGCTCGAGTTGACTTTCCTTTTTGGTGACGTAGGCCAACAACCTTCGAAAAAACCGAACGTGAACTTTATGCTAGGCGTATTACGCGCAATTGAATCTCATTCCTCGAGGAGTATTGGAGATTGCTTAATGCCAATTTCCAGGAATTTTCGCGAAGGATCTATTTCCACCACTATTAACACCACCCGAGTAAGTTCAAATGTTTATTTTTCCCTAGAAAGCCCGGCCTTCCAATTTTGAAGCACGCTGGGATCATGGTAATGATTGTTTTACTCAATACTTCATCCATTTTGTCGTTTTCCGTTTCCTGCAACTCGTTTTTGTCAAGTGTATGGATGAACTCATCCAGCACCCATTTCATTCCATTCACGTTTCCTAGCTTTTTGGAGGTATATAGGTAATATGATCAAAATTCATTTCACTCTATACATTTATTCCTCCAAATCAAACTTCCTCTGTCCAATAAATACGCAAAATGAGGCCATAAAAAGTTTATTTTACAAAATTTAGTCTACATCGATTTTGTCCCCTTCAAGGTACTCTCCATTCGCTGCATGCACTTATTACATTCTTCTTTTCCACTGTTTAACGAACCCTTGGAAGTCCTCGGCAGTTAGGCTTGTTAGTTTTCTCGTCGTTTCTTGCTTTATTGTGTCATATTGCACCAGTTCGAGAATTTATTGCACAGACCACATAGATGATGAACCTCTGGTAGCATCTACAGCATAGGCTCAGGATATTCGGAAAATATCACGAGAGGTATTCGTTTTTCGCCGTGTAAGCATCGCTTTCTTAATAAACCCGTCTGTTCTCGTAAATGAGAGCGTTGCACTGTGCGCAGAGAAAAATCGTCGTTGGCCAACTCCTCGATTTGATTTGTTTTCCTCTGTACATATATGCGTGTAGAATCGAAACATTTGGCGAAGATATAATACAATGGATAAAATTGGTAAAACTTACAGCGAATTCAATTTTGTTTTAACTAGGTAGGTAAATGTGATATAATCACACCATAATAAAAGTGAAGAAGGAGCACTTTTAAAGGAATTGCAGTTCGATCACTGCCGTTAAACTTCGTCACACTTCTTCAATCCGTAGCGATTGCCATGAGGGGGGAATCCGCTCTGCAATGGCCCAAGAAGTCCCGCTTCCGAAGGCTCCGCAACGGGCGCTCAAGTCTTCAGTATGTTTCCTCTCTCAGGTGGAAGAACGGATAACTAATGATAATTTGATCAGGGACCGAAAACAGGAAAATGCAAAGGAAACGAAGACCTACCTACCTTTCGGACCCGTCCGCCCGCCTGCCTCGTACATAATGTCTCTCGTGTCGGCGAAACAGGTTCGCCGCGCCAACCTCCGCTAGAGCGCGCCACCTACACCCTCGGCCCCTCTCGGATGGGAACGGAAAAGGTAAATTTTCCCTCGGATTCAAATGGCACTCCTGGGACACCCAAAGTGACGTGCGCTACATGCAAATGGCAAGACTTGGTGGGACTCCCCCGGAACCCCTTCACGCCGGGGCGAGAGTCTCATCAGTCCCCGTCGATTAATGTTGCAGCAGGGAAAGAGAGAGACGGCGATAGGTCGATCTGAGGCGGAGGGCGAGAATATTTCATTGGATCGAATTATTTAGGAAAAGAGGCCCGAGGAGTAGAGCCGTTCAGGTGGTGTGTGAATTCCGGCGTGTTTGAGCGAGTGTGTCTGCGTGTGTGTCTGGGAGGGGGAAGAATCTAGCAAAGTGGGCGGGGAGTGGGGAAGGATGTTCGGGCTCGAGGAAGTGACAAGTGAAGCCTGCGATGGGGGCCGGAAGTAAGGGGTGGGTTGGCGGGGGAGATGAGGTGGAATGGTGGGGAAAGGAGGTTGGAAGGGAGGAAGAGGACAGGATGATTTGTTGGGCCTCCACGCGTGGAATTGTAATGCGAACCCTTGACAGTTATCCGGATTGGACCTCGTGCGCTATGTGGACGATTCCCGTCGTAAAGTGCACTGCTTTTTTTCCCTTCTTTCTTGGCCGTCCTCGTCCGCATATTTCTGCGATCTCTGGAACGGAATAGCGTGGCAGACGGGTTGGTGCGGGGTGGGGGTTGGGCAGCAACTCGAGGCGATTGGAACAGGAGAGTGGCCAGAACTTAACCAGAAGTTTTCGCAACTCTAAAAGCGACTCGAAGTGATTATTAATCCAGTCTTCATGGACATTATCCGATCGACCATTATCCACCACCTCGCCTCTCGAATGGATTACTCTGAATCAAAGGAGATTATTTTTCTCTCGCGTTTTCCCGGAACCGAAAATATGACGCACACAATGCGAGACACACGCGTGCCCAAGCGGAGGGGGGGTGGAGTATAAATGGCAGCGAGCGATCAAGATTTATGTCCGGCTTATAAGATGGTGGATTGAGCGTCGCATTTTACAAAAGTCCTCCACTTTCGTGCAAGCAATTCATCAGCGACACCGATTCCTTTTCCAGGCCACACATTTCAGAAGGCAGGGAATATCGATCTTTCGTCCAATTTGCTAGAACCCATAAGTCTTTCTATTGAAAAGAGTCATTCAAAAACGTTTAATATATATTTTTTTCTGCCAACTGGAGAGGTTTCGAAATACCCTCACAAATGATGGAATCAGTGGAGAAATTCTTCAAAACGTCCAATGGCCAAAATAAAAAAAAACTTTTTGTCATTCGCAAAGGCAAGAAACTCATTATCAAAGGAGAAAATTTTTTTTATGCGAGGCTGAAATTGCGATACTCTTCACCATTAAGGGAGGCGAAATAAAGCAGTCATTCGGACGTTCGCCTTCAACCAGACACAGACGAGTTGAAACTTCTCTCATTCTCGTTATTGAATAATGATATCCGTGATATTTTTTGTAACCGTTTCCTTATTAAGGGAAGGAGGAGGATGGAGAGAAGGGCAGAGTGGACGGGATTCGTAGGTATGTGGGCCTGTTGCTTCACTCATCCTTTTTTTATGGTGGCGCATTCGCCTCCCCAAAAGAACTCTTCGTCCGGCTTCGTCTGTTCCAATTCTCCTTAATTTCCCTTTTTTCTAATTTCATATTTTTTTAGAATTTATTTATTTATTATTTATTTATTATTTATTTATTATTTATTTATTATTTATTTATTATTTATTTATTATTTATTTATTATTTATTTATTATTTATTTATTATTTATTTATTATTTATTTATTATTTATTTATTATTTATTTATTATTTATTTATTATTTATTTATTTCTTATTTATTCTTATTATAATTTCACAAAAAGAAGGGTCAAATAATATCTGATAGGTATCAAATGTATCTAACAATATACAATAGTATCTGGTACGTGAAAATTTTTTATTTTGACTAAAGAAAATATGGGTCAGTAATTAAGTAATTTTAAGAAATAGGATGAAAGACCTGAATAAAAAATTAAATCCTAGAAAGAAAGAAATGCACTCTAAATTTATAAACCGGTTTTACTCATGACACGAACTGGACCCTCGTGACGATAAAGTGTAACCCACACTTATTTTCGGTTGGTTATATTTAACCACTCATAGTTTCCGGTCATCTTTCCTTTCACCAATACTATAAACCCTTATCATAAGATACAAAGCTCTTCTGACCGAATTATCGTATTTCCCTCATTGGCTCTTCTTATCATCTCCTCCCTTTATCCAACGAATGAAGGCTATTATCAGTGGCAGGGCTAGAAGTATGGGATGAAGTTCAATGGCGATTGTGTAATTCGATTCCCTATATTATTAAATATTAATGATGGAATGAGCTAGAGCCGTTTGAAGCTGTCAAGTAATTATGCAGTAGGAAAATGCTCACAGTAGTGATTAAATTGAAACAATAAGGCGCTTATAAAAAAACGGAATCAAAGACAGGTTCACTAGGTGACTAGGTAAGGTAAATTTATAACCTATACAATTTAATGTTTAATTTGGCATTGTATGGAATCTGGTATATGAGGCAAGAAAACCAACGTGACATTTCTGAGTAACGGTTATGGCAGAGGAATGGAAAAAATGAGGTCGATATAGAAAACTCTGAAGAATATGAGGTGATATGAAAATAATCACGCTGGAAGAAGATGAGTGTTTCTTTGGTGAAAATCGGAAGCTGAAAAAGTGGATGGATGAAAAATATTGAGAGGTAGTGTTATCCGGGAGAAGGATTTCGGATCAGATGGGAATAGGTTTTTAGACGTAAATAAAGCTAATAAAAATCTGAACTGAAAAAAGAAAATAATGTACGACCCACAAACAGTTCACACTATACTTGATTTAGCAGGAACCAGTGCAAAAGCTTTCTCTAATAGGTGAAATACCTATGATAGTAATGGTCCCATTTCATGATGCGTCCCGAATTCGGCGGATGTGCAGAGGGGACTCGAGGGGTTGGGGGGAGCGACCGTCCCATTTTCCATGTTCGACTTACCATCCCTATCCTTGAATATCGTTTACGGGGTTCGCGGCGTTTACGTGATTGGCGGGGGTAGGAGGGCTCCAACAGGAGCCTTCACCACCGTGCGGTTGTATTCTCCTTTCTGAATCTCTTTGCTCGTTATTTCGTCTGAAGGGATGCCATGAAGTAATTTATTACGGGAGTTTCCTCATCGTCCGAGAGCCTTACCCCTTCCCATCCATTCCGATCCGTCAGCCTTCCATTTTTTTCCTCTCCTCCCTCGAACCGAACTTTGGATTATCGGTGAAAAAAGTTGAGAAAAAAATAGAGAAATGGGCCGGTAAAGGGAAGATTTATCAATTTTTGGGAGCTTCTCCCTCTTTGTATGGTCATGAATGGTGGAGGAGATAAAACGAATCCTCGGGTTCATTTTCTCTTCAGTATGTTTCTCTAATTTTGTCTCAGTTGTCCAGACTAACGATTTTTGGGTTATTTTCACGAGTTCACAAATATAATCCCAAGATATATATCGTTTGTAGGAACTGTAATCAATTTTTTGCATTCTTCAAGGTTATCGTGGGGTCATATCCCAGATTTTAGAGTATTTTATTTTAATAATGATTTGTATCTCTTACTTGTAATTATTTTCGATTCGAAAAATCCATAGCTGCATTTTGTAAAATATAATTACCAATATTTTTATGCATCTAATGTGCTCTTGGGACTTTTGATTCGAGACATGAACTTAAAAAAAACGTATGTGCATGTCCATTTAAAACAGAGAAACTGTTTTTCCAATGATAAAACATTCTGTGGAAAATTGTACGATTGCATTTTTAGTTTAATACAAATTATAAAATATTCCACGAAGTTATACCTGGAGTACTTAAGGTATATAATAAGTATTTCTCATTTACGCAATCATTCCTTGGCAGTGTGGCTTAATTGGTTCATTCTCAATAACATAACACAAAGTGTGAAAATATTTTCTCGGGAATAAATTTTTCTTTCTTTTACCATATCAATTTGTTTCAAAAGAAAGGCATTTTGGATATATGTGGGCGTGATAGCGAGAAACATCCAATGTGCTATTTTTAATTCAGGCAAACAATGCGTATAAGCATTGATTCTTTTACTCTAAGGTCTGATGCATATCAACAAATATGAAATATACTTTTTGCGCATAGGAATCGGCCATACAATGCAATATAAGTACAATCAAACTCAAATCAATGAATATCATACCAATTTAAAGCGTCTGAAGATCCACATTGACAGGATACACGTATTTCCGTAAAGCATTTTGGCGACTTCTTGAAATCAGGAGTGGGATCAATGGTAAGGGATAACAATTGTCCTACTGGGTGTATATAGATGGTCAAAATTTACAGGGGTCTTCTTTTTTATTGACGAGGAGAGAAACCGATTTCTTTCCTTGTAAGAAAGTTGAACATGTTTCATAACATTTCTTGAGAGCAGAGTAATAATATTTTAGCGAATGAATACTTATTCCGTCTACATGTTTAAGTACTCCTAACGTCACTGCATGCTATTGAGGTGGAGATGAGCGGAAATTGAGTGATGAATTTTGACAATGTTTTTATTGGGTATTAGAATAAATCACGTTTTAATATCTCCCTCTTTGGCTATCACCAACATCTTATTAGGCATTATTGATGTACACTTTGATCTGAGAGGAGGAATTTTTTAATATTTCCAAGAAAAAATGTTACTCATATTCCATGAATTGTATAGTTCATCTATGATTATGTCATGCTCTCTGATTTGACTCGCACTAATCTAATGGAAGTTTTAGTTGCTGAAACATGCTTCATATTCCTCAGAATGAACTCGAATGAAAGCGATGCTAACTAAATATCGTATGTATTGACTAGATTGGGTGTGACGTTCTGAGGTTTCCACTTGATAATGCTGTAAGGTTTATCTTGAAATAAGGGAAAATAACAAGACTAATCTAACGGGATCAGAATCAAAAATGCGTCATCGTTGACAAGTCATGTTGCTGTTGTGACCTCATTTCTGTGACTCCCTTTCAGGACGTGTTCAAACCACCAGGTCAAACTGGCTACGCCCAAAGTCCACGGGTCACACCACTATCAAAGATATTTTGTTTCGAGAGTTTCGAGATTTTAGAGATTTAGAGTGATTGCGTTTAGAGCAACTCATGCGATTTATTGGCCTCACGTGCTTTCACCGAGTTTGAAGTCGGTATCTGTGACAAAATGTGTAGCAGCGGCCGGGTCGTTTACAGTGACGCAGAACCGTGTATGCCCTACCTGAACTCCTTAATCCGTTATTTAAGCTTTTGTAAATATTCTGTAAGAAAATCATTCCCTCTCCAAATAATGCTGTGTATTTCTGAAGCCCATTTCCCCTACATGAAAACGGAATTTAAAAATGGTTAGCGTTCATCACGGTGCGCCATCATTTTTGATTTGAAGTGAAATAGGAATTACGAACGATTCAAGGTCTATCGTTGCTAAGTGAAAGCTGATATTATTCTCCTATCTGGCGTCGTAATGTAGTAAATCTGATCTTTTTCACTTTCAATTTGTGAATATGTGTTTTGAAAAGTATCAGTCACGTCTTTATCTATCTTTTCTCGAATAAAATATTAGCTTTTGCTTCATTTCACTGGTATGGTGGAAACCATTATTTTCGTGAAATAAGCAGTTTTTGGGATATGAATACAATTAGATACATTGATGCCCCTTGTGCAAAACATTTGTTATTTTCTTTTTTATTTCCTTGCGTATGTTTGCATTTAAGGTGTCTCATGAACATTACTTATCAAAGTTTCTGTCTAAGCCACGCATTATTCAAGTTTCGAAGTTTTTCAAAAGTTGAAAATCCGTCAAAATAACTATTCACTTAGGGTTGCCCTATGTATCATTTTCATCGAAAATATAAATATGGAATAAATATATTTTTTTTTACTTTTAACAATTGTATCCTTAGCTTTTTAAATGGAGGGTAATCTGTGAATAGTTTATATTCGAATATAAAAATCCATAGTTACGAGTGGTTTAGATATATTTCGTGACCTCCGATTCTTACAACATAAAAAAGGATGTTTAGAGAACCATGTGTACACGCACTTTACACGTTGGCCGAAGTAGAAGTATATCTATTTGTCGAAACATGTACAAGCACGTTCTTTTCACAGAGAATGTATGAAAACTTACATTGTGGTCCTACTTATGAACCTTTAAAAATTATTTGATTTACAATCCCATGATAAGTTCTATTTACCACTATAAATTTTTAAGGAGAATGACCTTTGGTAGTCATTTTCATATTTAGAGCATTGAAAATTGTTTGAACTATTTGTCATCCTGAATTTGTGTTTACTTTCATTCGTAGTTATTTTCATTCCAAAGATATTGCATTTATCAGTTGTGTGTAAATCACTTTATGCCGTTAAACGAAGGAAACCTAAAAGGTATTTGGAAAGAAACATTAGAGCGAATAAGTTTTTATGCTAACCTCGACCACTTTACCAAAAGAAAACTTTGATGAAATTAAGATACTAATCACCAAGTGGTAAGAGGTAGTGTAATTTTCTTAGCAAAAATTCACCTTTATAATATAATACAATATACGACATGATAAATAAACGGCGTTTTTAAATGAAGTTATTATTTCGATAATTCTTATAAACATGTATTACTCGGATAATCAGCCCACGAATAGAAGGAAAGGTAGAATAAAAGCCTCTCGGAAAAACAATTCGGATTCAGGAAAACTCGAGAGAGGTAATTCTCAGCTTTAGGGTACTGGCCGCAAAATCCATGTAAACAAACCATTATACGCGTATGTGACATTCGTGGACTTGGAGAAGGCCTTCGACAATGTCGAATGGAACAAAATATTCAAGATACTAGAAGCTCTTGGAATGGACTACAACGACAGAATTATAATCCAACATCTCTACAAGAATCAGGTAACAGCCATGCAAATTAAAAACGGAAGGAAAATAGAAGCCAAAGGGGTTCATCGAGAAGAATCAACTACTATATTATGCGTAAGAGCATAGGATTGCAAACTAGGAAGCAATTCGTCAAAACGTTTGTGTGGAGCATGGCGCTCTTTGGTTTTGAGACGTGGAATATTGGAAAAGTGGACCAACGAAGAATAGAAGCCTTTGAAATATGGTGCTGGAGGAGAATGCTGAAGATTAAATGGACAGACAAAGGGAGGATTGATAAAGTATATAGAAGAGCAGAAGAGGAAAGGATCACATGGAGGGCTCTACGGCAAAGAAGAAATAGATGGATTGGACATGCCTTGAGGCACAATGGATTAGTTACAAACATAAAATTGAAGGAAAGATCTCGCGAAGGAGGCCAAGAGACAAGTGCGTAGGAAAAATTAAGAACGTAAAACAGGGAATCTATAAGAGGGTGAGGGAATTAATACTAAATAGGAAAGAATAGAAGTCTGCAGGAACCCAATCTTAGGATTGGAATACTGATGATACATATATATTCAAACTAGTTTTTCATTTATTTCCTAGTGTGTTACCGTTATCCAGTGCTTTTTTTTAGGGATTAAAAATACCAAAAGTATTAGAAAATTAATTCATTGGCCTCAGCAGGCTTTTGCGTACTTCATCACGATTAAAGATGAATTCGGTGCACAACGAGCAAAGGCTGCACACTAATTCCATGGTGCAGATGTTCACCTCTCCAGCGGCTCATCCAATGGCGTGTTAGCTCAGAGAGTAAGCGACATAGCCGGGATATGGAAGGAGGAGGTGGCGCGGAAGCGTTCGGAGGGGGAGGGTTGATCTAAGGGAAAAAATATTCCATTGCCACCCCCCCCCCCATCTCTCATCATTCTCCTTCCTTTCCAATACGACTCGCTACTCGACGCTTGAGCATTTCATTTGCTCTCTCTTTAAAAAAAACTGTAACAAAAAAACAAATAAACCTCCCTGGGTGATTAGCGTTCGCATAGATGCGGGGAAAGGGCGTTTTCCTTTTAACGAGCGGCTACGTAACCGGAGCGCTGCCTGCTCTTCATTTTTTTCTTCCCGCAGCCCTCTCTTACTCTCCCCTCTCTCCCCCCGCTGTTGCGGAGAGGAAGAATGTGATGCTGCTCTTCCCCTCTTTATATTTCTCTACTCGTCTCTACCTCCACCCCCTCATTTTACCTCTTTTCATTATTCACCTCGCTCTCTGTTACGCATTGGTACGTCATTCCTCCTGCCCTGCAGTCCTCCCGCGCAGCGACCTCCATTACCTTCGCATTTCCTCATTTCTCGTCCTCCCTTCCTTCTCCTTCCTCCCACCCTCATCTCCCCCTTTGCCATTTATTATGCACGTCAATGTCTTAACGGCCATTACTCTCTCACGGGGGGCATCGTGCATGTTCACTCCTCGGTCGAAAAAAAATAGACAAACTTCCAAAGAACGACCATTGGTAGTAGTCCTTGGCAAGAATGAGTTATCATGCATGAGTTTCTCCTCCCTGGTAAGAAATTTTGTCGGATAAGGGAAAATATATTGTGCAGTTGGGAAGGATAAAGTTTTTCGATTTGGGCCACCGAATTGAGAATGCTTGTCTTTTTACTTCATATAATTCCAAATTTTAGGGAGAGTTCTTGTGTAACCACGTGAAGTACATCCTCATTTTCCTTGTATTTCGTCTATTTGAGAGTAGATTATTGATAGATCATACATAATTCAATAGAACATAACCAAATTTCCATTCCTCATGCCAGGCTAACAAATTAAATTACATGCCTAACGGGAACTTAACAATGACCGTCCTGGAAATAATTAAATAGTGTTGATAATGCAGTCCATCACATCGGTAATATGTGCTTTTTTGAAGATGCTGAGTCCTATTTCTAAATCCGTGGCTAAGAAGCACAGATCGATTGCATTTAAATGTTCTAAGGTAGCATTTATTAATTTTTCTTTCCAGCAAGTGTTAGCTAAAACGTTATCAAAAAAGCACCCCAAGGTATAAGAGGTCTATGCTTGATATTATTCTCGCTTAAAGAAACTAAAAACCACGATCATTTTAGCGTAATAGTTTTTTTTAAGAGCTAAGCATACCCCTTACAGCGTTTCGCTGATGGCATAGCTGAGTGTGGGAGAGAGCAGGAGTTCCAAAGAAAAAGCTGTTGACTCAGAAAAGGGGAAGAAAAGGTAGCACTCCTTGATGACTGAGATAAAACTAAAATTATGGCTCTGCGGAAATGGACAAATATCTACGTGTGGGATGAAAAACTAGAATAATAGTATTTTTTTAGCTGAGTAGGAACCAAATCTGCAGTGATAGAAAAAACGAAGTGGGAAATAATTAGTATGAGAACAAAGTCAAGAAAGAATTCTGACAAAAGAAAGTTGTAATGACATCTTGGAAGTAATGAAGCAATTCCTTAATGCGAATTTAGTGCGTACTTCTGTGCGGTTGTGAGGTCTACGCATGAAGAGAAAGGAGAAGATCGAGCGGTGACTTTAGGACGGAAAAATGGAGAAATCCAATAACTTAACAGGAGACGAAAGGTAGGAGGAGAAAAGAGTCTAATGTCAATTGATAATCAGAGTGGATGACATTCTGCTGTTATTTTTTGTGACATGATGGGGGTGGAAGGATGAAAATTTTACCAAAGTTTTATCTCATGAACATATAAAACTAAATCAACGTTCCGTGGATACACTTAAGGAAAATTAAATCTTAGGCCAAACGCCAATATTAAATTGATGATAAGTGGAAGAACATATTCGTTAATGTCAACCAGAATGAACAGTAATGAAAAAGAAGAAACACCATAATAAAGGAAGGGAACAGGTCAAGAAAACTTTCCATAAGGAAAAAAATCCTCTCAAAAACCAAAAAAAATAAGTCTGAAAATAAGAGAACATTCATTAAAGATTTAATCCACTAAGGATGCGAGACGCGGACGCCAGCTGCGGCAGGCCTCGGTAATTCGAACTACTGAGTGCGATTTAACTGCGAATAAACATGCCGCGGGAATGGAATGATGGTGCTGCTTTACTTGCGCACTTAATTGAAGTGTTTTCCTTTGTGCTGTAACCTGTAACTGTATGCGGTGTGTACTCACTAATCTGACCTTAGCTCACGTCCGCCCATTCCTCCACCGGAAAAACCTTCAGAAACTCCATTTGTGCTTGATGATTTTAGGGTCCAATTATTTTATTTAATATCATTAATATCGCACATTACATCCCAACATGAAGAGTACCTATACGGTTCGCCTATTTTATGAATATATAGTGTTAAATGAATCCGTAACCAATGGCACCATTCTATTGGCTTCCTTTGGTCACATTTGATACAGCGCACATATGAGGCAACGCACTAATTAACAATCTAAAATTGCTAGTTTAAGGTTGCTACAAAGTTGGTAAGGTTAAGAGAATAGTTTTATTTTCTAATGTTCTCATATTAAGGAAGCGTGAGAGAATTCTAGTGTGTCTTAGTTTCATTTATTTGTCATGTGTTCCCAATTTGCCCAAGAAAAAGTGATCGAATAACTGGAGTTGAGGGTGTGAGAAAATCTTATCGTAGAGTAAGACACGAATAGCGGTGACTTGCAGGGTACTAAAAAATTCATCTAAAATATCTAAGAATCAAAGACTGCATTGCATATATATATATATATATATATATATATATATATATATATATATATATATATATATATATATATATATATATATATACATAGATGATGCGGAAGTACTCACGAGAGCAATATAACTTTTGGACGGCAAAATAGAACACAGAATAAAACAGATAACACGTAAAAGAACACTCACACAGTAGATGATTTAAGCTTTCGGCCTACACCGAGGCCTTCTTCAGGTCAGACTGAGAGGTTTTGAGGGAAGAGTGCCTGGGGAGGGGAGGGGGGCGGAAGGTTTAGGGACTGTTGGGAAGGAAATTAAAGATGGCGGTTAATTTCGGTGGTGCAACCACCTTTCTCCAGAGGAATTAGGAACATATATATATGTTCCTAATTCCTCTTGAGAAAGGTGGTTGCATCACCGAAAATTCGAGAACCAGTGAGCCCCTCTTTTATATGTTTTAGTTTCTGTGTTTGTTATGACTATCAGTGAATTTACATTATTGTGCACGTTCGTGGGTTTTCCAAGAAAGTGACTATATATATATATATATATATATAAATTAAGTACGCACCTAACCATTGACACATACTCAAAATAAATGGCAGTGAAGAAAGAGAACAACAAAATAGGGGAAGTCTTAGAAAAGAATGAAGTTTGTTGGAAAAGTTAGGGAGTAGCGTGGCATTACTCACCTAGTCAAAACCCACGAAGAGGAGGGGTTTATGAAAAAAATGCGAAAACTCTATTAATTAGAGGAAATATACACATGCATTGTAACAATCATTTTCACATATCGTGAAATTCTAAAAGTAGTGGCGTATGATATGCATTTTTTTGTTTTTGCCACATGACTCACTTTGAAACCTAAACTTGTTTGCATCGAATAAATACACTATCTTACTCTGAGAGATAATTGAGACCAAGACTTTGTGGACGCACAAACACGACGCACAGACACACAAACACACAAACACTAAGATAATAAATATTACACACACAGAAACATAAAAGAAGGATACTTACACTAGATATTTACGTTTCGACGGCACAGCCGTCGTCATAAGAATGCCGTTGTCGGGGAAGAGCGGAGAGGACATGTGCAGGAGAAGGGTGACGGGAGGGTGGGGGAGGGGAAATGTAGGCAGCATTGGATAAAATCAGTGGGCTTGGTTCAGCCCGGGGGGTTTAAAGGACTGGAGCACCCAGATATGTGCCATCTCGCGGGTTCTCACCTCTACGTTACTAGCGGAATTGGGAATGGTTTCAATCACTGAAACAGAGAAGGAGTCATCAAAAGACTGGTTGTGATAAGCAGTGTGAGTAGGGATGGGATAATTAAGGAAGGTGAGAGATTTGGTGGAATAGCGGTGGTTATTCATTTGGAGGAAAAGTGCGGTCGTGCATTCACCCACGTAAAACGTTTTGAATGATTTTATCCAATTTTACCCACTGATTTCATCTAATGCTGCCTACATTTCCCCTCCCACACCTTGTCCGCTTCCTATTAGCCCCTTACCTCTCCTCCTCCTTATATATATATATATATATATATATTTTTTTTTTTAAGTAATCTACCGGTTAAGGTAGGTTTTTGGATGGACCCAACTATCAAATAAACATTTTGTGACTCCCCACCTAGCAAACTAATCTATATCAGGTCCCTCTTCATCTCGGTGTACTTCTTTCCTCCCTTCATCTCGTCCAACATCCCTATCCTGTTCCTACCCTTACCTCGCTTGCCCAACATTCTTCCCTCTATTACCCTCTTCAAAATTCCACTACCGCTCAATACGCCCTTCATCCATTTTTCCTGCCTCCATAGGATTTCTCTCAACAAACCCCTCTCCTCCCCCACCATTTCTAGTACTTCCTCATTTGTTTTCCTTTCGGTCCATTTCACCTTTTCCATTCTTCTCCACACCCACATTTCAAAAGCCTCCAATCTACGTCTATCCTCCTGCTTCAGCGACCACGTTTCCGCGCCGTACATAGCTACGCTCCATATCAGAGTTTTTACGAGTCTTGTCTTAACATCCCTACTCAACGGTCCCGTCATCAACTCCCTCCTCCTTGAGAAAGCCTCCTTGCCTAGCGCAATTCTTCTCCTTACGTCCCTACCACTTTGACCGTGTTGGTCCAAAACACTTCCGAGATATGTAAACTGTTCTACCTGCTCTATATGTAAAAAGTATGTGTGTATATATATATATATAATTTATGGATTATTATGGATTTTATTATGAATATTATCCAATGCTGCCTAGAACCACTTCACTCTTCTGAGCGAATCGGTCACCGAGTCCCCCGCTAAAGGCCCAGCCGCTCCACGACCGGGTCCTTCCAGCTCTTCCTCTACTGCGGCAACTCTACCGCCCCCTCCCATTTCCCCCTCCCCCACCTTGTCCGCTTCCCATTGGCCCCTTACCTCTCCTCCCGTCATCCTTCTCCTGCACATGTCCTCTCCGCTCTTCCCCGACAACGGCATTCTTATGACGACGGCCGTGCCGTCCAAACGTAAATATCTACTGTAAGTGTCCTTCACACACACACACACACACACACACACACACACACACACACACACACACACACACACATATATATATATATATATATATATATATATATATATATATATATATAACTTTAGACGGCACAATAGAACGCAAAATTAAACAGATAACACGTAAAAGGACACTCACACTGCAGATGATTTAAGCTTTCGGCCTACTCCGAGGCCTTCTTCAGGTCAGACTGAGAGATCTTGAGGGGAGAGTGCCTGGGGAGGGAAGAAGGGGGCCGGAAGGCCTAGGGACTGCTGGGAAGGGAATTAAAGATGGCGGTTAAGGGTGGGAATTTTAAAGGATCGGAAATATAGGATGTATGCGGATTCGCGAGTTCTCACCTCTATGTTGGTGGCTGAATCGGGTAGGGATTCTAGAACTGTTAGGGAAAAGCATTCGTCAAATGATAGGTTGTGTGAGCTTGCGTGTAAAGGGACAGGAAGAGAAGAGATTGAAGCAGAATTACAGGCGTAGTGGTGATTGTTCATTCGGATGGATAAGGCGGTAATGCATTCGCCTATGTAGAATGAGGTGCATTGTTTGTACTACAAAAAATAGATAATATTTTTTGAGAGGCAATTTGCGTGGGAACGGGGTGAAGGGACAATGAGGGGATGTGAGGGAGGGGGGCAGATCTGATCAGCAGACATGTTTTACATCGGGGGCGATTGCAATTTGGGGAAATATGAGGAAATTTGTCTGGGCGGGTTGCCAAAGGTTTGGTGGATCTCAGAAGGTTTCTGAGATTGGCTGGTCGTCTGTTAGCGTCAGAGGGGCATTGGAGCAGTAAGGATGAGGTCGCGTCATTTTCGTGTAAAATAGGATAAAGTTCTTTAAGAAGGGTTTGCACTCTGTGGGATCCGGGGAAATAGGTTATGCAAAGTTTTAGTCCTGCGTCAGAAGTGGGGTTGTTATTCTGTGGTGTTTGTGGTCGGGTGGAGCGGTAGATTTTATCCTGTAGGAGCTTTTCTGGGTTCTGGGTTTGTGGAGTGCATGGTGTAGGTTGTGGAGGTATTTGTTCAGGGTAGCTGTTGCAAACCCGATGTCCGCGGATAGAGAGAGAGTTGCGAATTGAGCATCTGGTGTGAGAAGGATGACTGCTAGTCTAGTGTAAATATTGTTTATGATTAGTGGCTTTGATGTGTACTGAAGTGGTGAATTGGTTATTGTCAAGTAAGATGTCTGTGTCAAGAAAGGTGATGGTGGAGTCTGAAATGGAAGAAGTGAATTTAACAGTGAAAGAAGAATGTAAGGCCGATAAGAAATTTTCAAGAGACTCAGAGCCGTGTCTCTAGAGAATAAAAATGTCGTCAATGTAGTGGACCCAGAAAAGAGGTTGGAAGGGTTGCTGTGAAAGGAAATTCTCTTCAAGGTGGCCCATGAAGAGATTGGCGTACGATGGCGCCATCCTCGTTCCCATCGCTGTGGTTTTTGTTTGTTAAATAAAAACAGTTTTGGAAGGAGAATGCATTTCTGGTCAGGACAACAGTGGCGAGAATGAGGAGAAATTCGGTCGAGGGGCACTGGGGTGGGGGGCGTAGAGAAAGATAGTGTCGGGGGGAGGATAGGCCTTCTGCATGGTGAATGGAACTATAGAGGGAGGTGACGTCGATGGTGGCCATAAGCAGGTTGGAGGTGGAGGGAATGGGGACAGAGTTTAAGCGGTGGAGGAAGTGATACGTGTCTTTCGTTAAGGAGGGCAATGAGAGTTCGATAGGTTGTAGGTGGTGGTCAAGGAATGTGGAGATTCTTTCGTTGGGAGAGTTGAAACTAGAAACTATAGGGCGACAGGGGATGTTGGGTTTGTGTATTTTTGGGAGGAGGTAAAACTGGGGTGTTCTGGGGTTTGGGGGTGAAAGTAGGGATATGTCTTGGGAGGTGAGGCCTTCTTCTGGTCCAAATTGGAGGAGAAGAGACCGAATTTCCTTTTGGAAGGTTGGTGTAGGGTTGTTGGTGAGAGTGGTATAGGTGGATGTGTCGTTGAGGTGACTGAGGGCTATATATAGGCCGCGTCCCTATATATATATTTTTATAGGGTCGCGGTAGTCCAGGGGGTAGAGCGTTGGGCTACTGACCGGAGGTCCCGGGTTCGATTCCCGGGCAAAGGCAATCTGGGCACCTGCAGCTCTACCCAAGTTAGTTAATTTTTCGCGTACTAGAACTTCCTGGGAAGCCATAACTTGCACAGGGGAAGGAACTGGCCCCCCTACCCTGATATGTGTATATTCACACGCTGTCGGGCTTAGTACATGGTTGAGCTCTACCATCACCTACTAAACCGACCTTCGTCGGTTATTATTATCCACATCATTGTCATATATATTTCGATGATGTGGAAACACTCACGAGAGCATTATAACATTTGGATGGTGCAATAGAACACAGAATAAAATAGATTACGCGTAAAAGGACGCTCACCTTGTTTTATTCTGTGCTCTATTGTTCCGTCCAAATGTTATATATATATATATAACCATAAACACAGTAATCAACCCGAAGGTCGGTTTAGTAGGTGATGATAGAGCTCTCCCATGTACGAAGCCCGACGGCGTGTGAATATTCACACATCAGGGTAGGGGGGCCAGTTCCTTTCCCTGTGCCGGTTATGGTTTCCCAGGAAAATCTGGTACCCGAAAAATCAACTAGCTTGGGTGGAGCTGCAGGTGCCCAAAGTGCCTTTTCCGGGAATCGAACCCGGGACCCTCCGGTCAGCAGTCCAACCCTCTACCCGCTAGACCACCGCGACCCATTTATATATATATATTTCGATTTTAAAATCTATGCATAATGAATGCGTGTCTGTTTATGTATTTATGTGTATGCATGCATGTAATCATAAATTATATGCCTATTATAGTTAGTTTACTACGATGGGTTAAATGGAATAAAGCCATTTGGGCTCAATTTCGCCCAAATAAGGACCTCTTTCTATTTATCTATCTATATCAGTTCATTCCAGAATGTGACAACATTATTCTTTAGTATAATCACAAGCTGTGTTTATAATCAGCCAGTCATGAGAATGAAATTAAACCGTCGTAGATTGTAAATATCAATAAACATGAGAACGCATTCGGCCGGTTCCTCTACTTCTTCCTCCGCCCTCTCCGGCCCTCCCCCCGCACTGTCCTCGCGGGCCAAGTCTCTACTTTACATTTCCGTCTGCTTGGGTCTCCCAAAGAGTTGAGCGCCTTAATAAAAAACAATATTTCTGTATTTTCATAATTTCCATTACGAGAGGTTAGAAAAAGAAAGGATCCTCGTGGATTATGCGAGGGTGGAAAGAAAAAAAAAGAGGAAGGAGTCGGGAAGCTACAACTTCCACCTTTCACGTCCCTGGCCCCATCAATCTCACTTGCTCCCTACCCTCTCGCTCCTCTTCACCCTTCTCTCACAGAACCTCGCCCTGATTTCTTTCCCTCCCGTTCCTTCCTCACGTCTTCCTCTCGGTTTCCCTCTCTCGTTCCCTCCTCTTCTTCATGTCCTTCCCTTCTGCCCCACCTACGCCGACGCCGCACTATTTATCTTCCGCCAGCCTCCCTGGGAGCAGGTGTTGAAACGCCGAAATGGCTTTTGCCTCTTCCTCCACCGAGCTCCATCTCGTGGCAGGCGGGCGGGAATGACGCCCCCTCCACAACTGGGGCAGGGGGCGGTCGGCCCCCGTCGTCCAATATGCGCCAACTATCCCCTCCTCCCTCCCCCGCCCATCCTGCCAACCACCCTGAACCCTTCCACGCGTCCCTTTTGTCGTTTAATGAGATCGCCGTAGGCTTAAGATTTCCGTCCGCGAAGACGGACGCAAATGCGCCCTCCGGGTCCCCCGCCCGTTGGGGGAGGTTGCAGTGGCCTGGCCGATTACGGCGCGTGCGTTACACCGCTCCCGTCATTCAACAATCTCGCTCTCATCTGTTCTCCTCTCTTCTCCCAATTGTCGCTCTTAAATGTGACGTAAGGAGGCATCCATGAAGCGTGTCCGTCCACTTCCGTCACTTGGGCACCTTGGCGGTGAATGAGGGCCAGAATGAGAGCCGTGCCGATGCGCACGCTTCTCGAGAGACTAAGATATTGTCCCGCAAACTATTTCTCTCCAATTTAATGAAGTTACATGGCACGACATTCTCACTAAATCGAGTTTTTCGGGAGAGAAATCCCCGAGATGAATGCCCCTGCAGAGAAATTATATTCTCTACCTAGCCAACAAAGGAACATGAGGCATTTATGTCAATTACGAATAATGCGAAGCGTCCATTTTGTTTAACTATAGCAATTCGAACTCCTCATATGTCCCACCTACTATTGTACCTTCTTCTTTTTTTAGAGGTAGTAGTAGTAGTTTTAGGGGAGAAAACCGTCAGCTGAGGTCATTTGCGCCATTAGGGATGGATGAGAAAGGAGGAAGGGTGGAGAGAAACTCGGTGTCTGCATTGTCCTACTCTTAACGGAAAGCGCCGAGGGGTCGAGCAGTTTAACGTTCCGTCTACACAAAGTGCCTCAATTAGGGATCGGGATCTCACTAAAAAATATCTGCCATCTCCGGGATTCGAAGCCGGGAATCCAGTACGTTAGCCACCGCACCAACACGATATGCTTTAACAAATAGGATGACTAGTTTGCACTAAGGGGAAAGAGCTACAGCAGGTTGAAAATTTTGCATATGTTTACTGTGTTTATGAGGAAATTTGACGTAGGTGAACGTTAGGGGGAGAATTCAGTTCATACAAACATAAAATACGCGAGAATAAATCACTTGATTGCCAATTATAGAGGGTAGAAAAAAGAATTGTAAAATTGCGATTAGAAACGCTGACCAATGATGAAGTAGGGTAGGGCATTGGATGCATTTTAGGGGTGGTTATGAAAAGGGAGAGATATATTGTAAGTTGGACTGATGGGAGGACTTACGACAGAGCTTAAAATAAGGAAGGAAGAAAATGAGAGGAAAATGCAAGGGAAAAATATGAAAACGACAGTATGTGGATGGGGAAAATATTGACAGAAAGTGGAATGCCCACTTGATAGATGAGAGGGTATGAGGTAAGTGGGGAGAAATTAGGGTAATAGAACGAACGGCATGAAAGTTGCCAGAAAGAATGAAGAACTGAAGAAATAAGAGGAACAAGGCTAGGATTGTGGAATTCGATATGATTCATAGAATTCTTGTGTACTATCCAATACTTAGTAAATTATCAGTTCAATTCAATGTGTTATTAGGGGTGTGGGAGCATAGTTTGCGGATTTAAATGACCAATGCTATTCAAATCCGGAAGATATGCTGCCACTCATTATACCTATTAACGGAAGATTTTAAATGGCCACTTATGACCATAGAAGTGTTTATCATATTCTACGTGTCACGAGGACATCCCCTTGTTTGCCTTAAATCATTTCTGTCTTCAATTCTTCGTCGATCTTATCCTGCCTCATTGCTGTTCAAAAATCCTATTCCCTGCCTAATATACGCTGAGTTAAATTTTCCCTCTTATTCTGGCCAAGTATGTCAATTTGTCTTTCAATATTTCTTCCAACTACTTTTTTCGTCTTTTTCGGATGTACTTGTACCCTTGCAACTGATCTCTCATCCCACCGTACATCTGTATATTTTCGACTCCTGATTTTTATCTCTCCGTTCAAATTACATTCTCCATAGTTTCCATTTCCAAATCTCAAACACCTCTCAACCTCCCTTGTACTCTTTTTAAAGGGACCAGGTATCAGATCCGTACAGAACAGCGCTCCATTTGGGAGTTTTTCCTGATTGTGTTTTCAAAGACACTTAACTAGTATGTCATTAAATTACCATTTTTATTGGTGACAAAAGGTTGTGCTGATACCTATTCATGAAAAATTAAAGAGATAAACAATTATGCTCTCATGGTATTGAAATATATTACAATACTAATATGATCATTCGTTCTGCTCGCTATATAAGGCTTTGGAGTAAATGAAAAATAGTAAAACCAGAGTCGGGAAAAGATTCAACATATTTTCTCATTTAATTTAATTTGGCGTTAATGTATTATTATTGACATTCTATCGGATAAGGTAGGATTTATTTCAACCAAGCCTATGCAACTGTACAAAGACACATTTAAATGTCTCTGCTAAAAAAAACAAACAGAAATCGGGCACTACATTAAATCCCTCTTCAGATATGTCCTTCTTTCCTTCATTCCGTCCAATATGACAATTTTATTTCTACACCTTCTTCTTTTGCCTAGTTGTCATATAAATTCTAAATGTTAACCAAATAATTTAATTAGTTTTAGTAAATTGAATGTATTTTTTGTCCTTTTTATTAAAATGAATTTGTTTGAGAAGCGGTTTCCCTGCTCAAATTTTTTTTTCTATGAAAGTCTATCGTTTAACCCGAGTGTATTTTATTCTGAATCATTAGTTAATTTTTGGTATGCTACGATGCTATCTAGAACTTTAGAAGGTAGCTAGAAGGCGAGGATGCGCTCATAACACTTTGAGTCAGTTTTGAATCAGGAGAAGCATGGAGGTGGAATTGAGGCTGTGGTCTTCTCTCGAGCGTACCATGCTCAAGCCCTCCATCGAAGCAATGGAGCGAAAAAGGAGATACAATCCGAATGATTGATGGCCTTGCGAGGTGAGGAACCGTAGTTCGACCTAAAAACACTCAGGATTGATAATTATAGGAAAATAATTTCTAAGCGGTTGAAATGAGCCATTGTAGTGCATAACAAATGAGCTTCGATTTTCCGAAGAAGTATGAAGAGTAATTCTATGGATTCTACCGAGTTTCACAATCACGAGACATGCTGGTAAAACTTTGCACTACGCTCTTCACTTGTTTTTTTTTCGTTCCCATGGATGTCTCAGTGATTGATGGGGTTTTAAAATTATAGCCAATGAAACGAGCTCTTGAAGACTTTACTCTTGCTTGCTTGTAATTTGTGTTTTAGCCGAACAGTATTTGTGCGACTTAATCTCCGGAGATGATCCTTTGTTTTCCAATAGAATTCTAATCAAGTGAGAAAATATCAACCAGCATTGTCGCAACTTAAGAGCACAATTGAGAGCTCAGGGATGGTTCATTTTAAGATGCAGGGTGGGGACGGTTATATGCTTTATATAAAGTCAATGTGGGTAAGCCGATGGAAATAATTGTGCTTCCAAGAATTTCTGACCAACTAAACTGAGATCAAAGAATTCGAAAAAAAAATGACTTTCGAGAAAATCTTGAGGAATTTGTTCAGAATCACTAGAAGAATATGCATAATTGACCTTTTATGCCATTCCAGTGCCATCCTTTCAGAATATGCATTGTCTCAGTGAGTGAGAGTGTGACCCTTCTCAGGGTCATGTCTTTTACCTTCCCAGCAACAAATTTTTGTACCTGGGTACATCCGGTAGTCATAGAAAAAACAATGAATGAAAATACGAGGCCTGTCCAATAAATTTGCGAACTGAGAACATAAAACCTTTGTTTTGAAACATTTGGTCTACGTCGGTTTTGTCCCCTTCAACGTACGCTCCATTTGTTGCTATGAAATTATTCCAACTTTTTTCCACTGTTTAAAGCACCCTTGGAAGACCTCGGCAGTTTGGATTTTTAGTTTTTCATCGTTTCCTCCTTTATTGTGTCCACTTCTTCCCAGTGATGTCCTCTCATCACATTTTTGCATTTTGGGAATTATAAAAAGTCGCAGGGGGTGAGATCTGGCAAATAAGGAAGATGATCAAGGATAGTGATTTAATTTTTGCCAGAAACGGGCAAACAATCAAAGCTGAATCTATGCTGTTGGGCACGATTTGTGCACACATTTTTAAAATCCAAATGTTTGATTAAAATATTGTGCTCTGTTGATTATCCTAAATTCTGCTAATCAGCAATCATTCGGATAGCTTTTTGACGATCGTTAAGGACAAGAGACCGCACACGATCAATGTTGTCGTCGAAACAGATGGTTGAAGTTCGTCCCGGCCTTGCAACATCCATGATGTCTTGTCGGTCATCTTTAAAACGCTTAATCCACTTCTCAGAGCATTATCACCGTACACAGCTGTCAATACACAGTAATTTATTTATCACCTTTACCGCACTTCACCAAAAAAATTTGATGTTGATTCGTTGCACCGTGATCTCGTCAATTTCCTTTTTAGACAAACGGTAAAGACCGGGAAAACATAAACTAACATAACTGGCACCATGCGCACAGCTCGACGATCCACCAAGCACAGCTGGCTCAGGGAACTAGCGTCTCTAGTGGGAAAGGCTATAGTCTGCGTCATGGCCGCCAGGTTGCACCAGTTCGCATATGTTTTGGGCAGACCACGTATTACCCGTTCTAAGATCCTTGGGAAATACGTTTCCCGAAAATAATATCGACAATGTTTCAGTAGGAATTATCTTTCGGTTAAATGAAAGGGAATATTTTTCAAGTAGGGTTCAGTTCCTGATTGGTCCCCTGGACTCAGTATGAGAAAGAGCACAGGTTCGAGTTCTCACGAGGAAAGTAGAATACCGGGTTGAAAAGGAAAACTTTTAGACCTCTGTTAGAGGAACAGGTAAGCTTCGAACCAAGATTCCGGCCCCGCAGCTGACGGCGAACCAGTAATGTTGATCACCACAGAGGGCGTTTGCCATCACAAACGTCGTCAGCCAAGGAATCATTCCAGAGCTCGAATTTTCCCATATAATTGACCCTGGGGAATCATGTGTCGTCACTTATTACCTTTAGACAACCGTGGAAATTCTCCGGGGAAAACCGAGATATCAACAGTAATTTCTAAAGTCACCAGAGAAAACGAGAAAAAGTTGATAAGTTTGCTTGTTCAACAGGGAAAATCAGAGAATTCTGTAGTCATCCGATAATATTAAGAAAGGTCATATGGTTGATCCTCTTAGTATATTATTATAGTTACGAACAAAGAACATTAATATAAGAAGTTCAGAGGATCAGGATGTTTTGGTAAGAAATTTCTCAACTTTAGACAGTAGGAAATGCTAAATTTGGTTTAATTGCTTTTGAGAGCTGGTTTCCTATTTGACGGAATATATTAATCAATTTTCAAGCTATGAGAGTATTGCAAAAAAGAAGAGTGCTGGCAAAGACAATCGCAAGCAAAGAATTTTATTTTACGATATGAATGTCCTCTGTCCGTGATCGGCCGTTTTCATACATACTTCTGCGGTATAATGGATTTTTTTTATGTTTCAAACTGGTCTAATTTCTCTCCAACGACTTAATCTCTCTTATGTTTTCATTCATTGAACAATATTTGAAGGAAATTTATATAAAAGTAACGATTTCATTTCGGGTAAGAGATATCACAAGAAATGATAATTTAAATCCTTGCCGCCACATAGTTCTGGCATACAGTATTTTTTGCCAAACGCGTGATGAATCACGTTTCACAGATCTCAAAACTCTTTTAATTCAATATTAAAAGCGGATAAAGTTTTTTAGCAAATGTGACAAAAATAAATCGAGATGCTTACAAAAAAACATATTTCGGTTCTGGTCTAGACCTTGCAATATTTTCCCGACATCACTTATTTTCATCGAAGCGCTTTACATCTTGTCCAATGGCTGCTAGCTGGAAAATACCGGATGCCTGGTTTTATAATTGACTCCGTCAATCACAAATTCAACGTTTTTCACTAAGTGGTCAGAATAATATAACTTATAAAATCGTATTATAGTTCATAAATACGTTTGGATGATTTCTGGGTACAAATGCTCCAGAATTCAGTGAATTTTGATTAATAATGTTATGCCTTACATTGAATTCTACTGATTTTTTGTCGAGCGTAAATTTGTCTTGTGAGGGCGGTTAATCTGAAAACAAAGAATGTATTCGAAAACCAGAAAGAGAAGAAAGATGTCATGGTAGCTAAACAAGTATACGTATAACGGAGTAGCAGATGCAGGTGCGGGCTTTCACGCTGAAGAGATAACGAAATAACATCCATTTTGCCCAAAATGCCCATTTTCGGTGCGTAGGAAATTAAGAAATAAAAAGGAAAGAGGGCTTTAATAAGGAGCAGCGGCTTGTTGGAGGAAGAATTCCATGAAATAAAAATAAAAAATGAGATGGAATTGCAGAGAATAATACCAAAATAATATCATGCCCCCAAAATAAGTGTGAAAAAGATTAACCAAGAAATAATGGTTTCACAGATATCACGAATTTCTTTACTTTGGTTTGGCCATATTAACTCTCATTTATGAACTAATGGTATTTTAAATTTGCCAATCGTTTAGGTAAAAATGAACCTTATTTATGGTAAAGTTCTTTTAATAATGAACCCATTGGATTAATTAGGTTTTTTATTTACTACTAACTTGAAAAAAATTTAACAGTGAACTGTAAGATAACTACTTCACCTGATAACTTGAACATTATTTAGAAATCTTAGTATTTTGGCTGATATTTCTTTCGTTCTCCCAATGTTAAAACCTATTGAGGTTTTCTAAATACATCAGCAGTATCTAAATCAGAATGTCCTTGACGAAGATTAAACTTAAGTTATGCCTATCGAGAAATGGATCGATGAATTATACTATTGCGTTCTCCTCGCAACGAAAAGTAAAATGCATGAAAAAATGTTGCGCTAGCCCGCGAGAATTAAAAGGTTTTAACAAATTTACTGCAATATATATGTTTATAAATGTGGTGTTGAGATAACCATATTGGCTATATTCTAATTGTTGTGGAGAGGGAGAGGTTATTTTGTGTCCGGAGATGGGCCTTAAATTTCGAGGGTAGGATGAGACACTTGTTCCATTTTCATGGTGCGACTTGAAATAGTGATCGGGACATATAACATCGGTTACCTCTGCTAAGTTCTCTAGCTATCAGTTTTTTCCCTCATAATCAATCTTTTCTCATTACTAAACTCAAGCGACGACTCTTGTATCCATGGGATTAGGATGTCCCTTCGCGTCGATAGTCTCTACTCCTAGTTTACCGCATAAGGAATCGAATGCGCACTCCTGATAAATTATATTCCTTTGGTAATAGTAATTACACGTGCATCACTTCGTGAAAACTCCTTCAATCATTAATAACTACCTCTAAAGATCTTCCGGGCTCTTTCTGAATGTGAAGGCAATATGAAGATGGGTTCAGAATTGTCTTCAACAAAAAGGTTCAGTACTATATTTTCTGATATTTAATTATGCAACTCCATATCATAATTTCCTTACATAACTCATAAACCAGGTATTATTCGTTCTAGAATAGACTATTCTGGTTGATAAGACTATAAATTAGAATTACGGTTTGGTATTCTGAGAGCCTGTTTTTAAATGAATTACTGCTAATTAGTACTATATTTGTATTTTGTATGAAGACAGAAGGCACTCTTAATGAGTAACATAAAATAAATTGTGATATTTTTGCTTTCAGATGAACGCCAAGTGATTTTAATTGGTCTCTGCAATGCGAGCGAGCTGTTTGGCGTAGAATCAATCTTGTTGCTACCTTTTGAGCCTGATTTTGGAAGTCGGGTTTACGCACAAGGTAAGACATATTAACGACGATCCCGAAAAGTTTAAACTTTGCGTGCCCTCATGCGAAACTCTTGCCTTTCCATCACCTTCGAAACGCTCATAAGGATCCATTATTTTCTCTTATTACCTTAATATTTTTAGGAGGAAGTTTTGTAACAAAATATTTAATATTATTAGGATGATTATGAAGGTTTTTAAAAAAGGATTTGACTGGACTATTTTTGAGTATCAATAAGTATTAATGTAATTAAAGCAAGTCAATCAAAGTAACGTACTATGTCAGATTAGAATAATAGTGTATTTTTCAGTTGAACATGAAGTTATTAAATTTACACATAAGAATATGGCAAAAAACTTGGTTCGTTTAGGAGAGTAAAGGCTGGAAAATGAGCGTACCATCAAAGAGAATTATTACATTGTTGTGCACAGGGAAGTTTGAGACCACCATTGAGGAAATAAAAATCACTTAATAAAATAATTACTGAAGTAAGTATGCTTAGTGAACACACTGAGAGTGTGAACCCCTCACTCTGGGGCCAAGTTAACTCGAAGATAATTAAGTTCTGTACTCACAGACAGATTTGCTTTGACCAAATGTTTGCTAACAATAATACGCTTGTCATCAAATTGAACCTGATTATGTGACATACCTCTTTTTCTACTTAAGTGCGTGAAGAGGCGAGTGTTGAAGCTGTCATAAGTAAATTTGATAGAATGTAGGAATTTTTTTATATTCCTTTATGTAGAAATGATTAGTAAATTTAAAAACGATAACTTCATGCCTAATATTGTGGATCTATGGGAACCATGAAAAAATATTTTACATCATTGGTACAGATTTATGAATGTCTGATGATGAAATAGGCAGTGAAACCACTTCAGTAAAAATTAACTACATGAATTTAGTATATTTTATATGTTTTTTTGTTTGAAACCCGCAATTACTTTATTTATCAAATAAAATATATTCCACATTACCACAGAATATTTTCCAACCATTATTTTTCAAACAGTTCTGGTATCAATTATTTGGATTCCTTACCCGACATTTCATGTCTAATTTCATAAAAATTTTAACGGTGATGTCACTAATTATGCAGCCAATTAATTTATGAGGTAGACTGACATCGGATGGCGCTCGTCTAGCACATGACAAGTTGAAGGAACTTATTCGTGGTAATGGTGACGCAGAGGGTACGCTGGAAACTTTTTGCGTAATTTCAACGTATTTTCATGTACAATTGATAGGTTTTTTAAGGAAAAAATTATGGAGGTTTTGTAGTTCCAATTCGATACGACCATATGGAATTTTGATCCAAAATATTACGTTGAGATGAAAATGCATACTATTTGGATTCCTTTCAGTGATACTTAAATTTACATTTCAATCGGAAATAAACTGTAGATGGGCATTGAATGGGTTCGGTAAAACGTTGGAGTTCATGAAAGCTCCAATTTTTACGATTCCTTTAACACGAATTAAAGGCGAGTATAGGATTAGTTAGAACACAACTCTTGCTCTTCAATGAAATGAAAGGTTTCTTTTTTTTTTAAATATCAGAAATTTTTCCATTTTCCTCATTAAAATCAATGTAAAAATCTGGTAAGAGTCTTTAAATGTACGCCTGACAAATTCCAAAGAGGTGACATAAGGTGAATAGAAATTTGATATGAAAATATCGTTAAACTCTAGAGATGGAAATTACCGGAGAGTGCGCCATGCTATTTGAGCGGAAATACTAGTAGTTGAACATATTTATTTTGTAGCACCATTTCGACGATCTCTTCCACTGCAAATGGGTTTATCAAAAAAACTACATTATGAGTTATGATTTCACATATTCCCCAACGCTTGGTTCCATCTAATTTAATCGGTCTACAAGTGAATACCAATATTGCATACCAACCTCTACTAAATCTCTATGACAATCTCAAATACTATATTGCAACACATAATATTTGGTAGATTATATAGTTTCCCCTGGCTTTTCTTGTGTACTGAATGGTTTTTTTTGACCAATAAGCTTTCAAAAGAGAATTAAATTGAAAATGTTTATGATAATTTATTTTTTCATATCTCTAAGCCACGAAAGCGAGGAAAACTGAGCCCCCTTTATCGAGTTTCGTCGTATTTTTGCGATGGTGAACAATTCGAACAAAGGCGTATCGCTCTTTTTGGGTAATTATCTGTTTAAAATCTTTTTAGAAGAATTTATTTTTAGAAATATGTGATTTTTCTTCCTTTAGTACACGCTATAGAACCTCAAAACTACCTACTCCTTCTCTGGTCAGTTGCGTTGCATTAACTAATGTCTCGATGTGAGTTTGAGTATTTCAAGTGGAATTGTAACTCAAGAAGCATTAAAGATTTAACAAAATAAACAGGTAACGAATAATTCTCATAATAAATACAATTAAAATATTACCATGGAGTAGTGAATGATTTATACTGGGTGAAAATAGGTGCATTTAAATATCGATTTCGATCTTTTTAGCATTGAGCTTAAGCAAGACAATTTTTTCAATTCAATTTTGATGCGGATTTAAAATTAAAAGCAAACTTTTCCTTCTTTGTTGGTATTTGAGAATGGCTTAGGGGACCGCATACTAAACTTTCAGATACATCCAGCTTAAGAGCTTTAATTTTAGAGGTATGTATAGAATTGAAAATATTTTAGATAAAGTATAGAATTTATCATAAAGCATGTTGTCTAAATGTTTCTATTTTTTTGAATTGCGAAACGAGTTGAGTTGTGAGTAGACATAGACTGTTGTATTGATAAAAATCGGAGAGCACGGTGTTAAAAATTAGTACGGCTTTACGCCATTCAAAAAAAATCAATATAACTGATCAACGGTCATTTTTAACAACTCCTACTCTCTCTAACATGAGATTTCACATAGCAAACAGATATTTCTGAGAACTGAGGTAAATGGTGTGCATGTTGAAATCATGCCAATATTTTCTGAAAATTCAGATTTGAAGTCTGAATGTTAAAAAAATCTCTTCTATTTTTAATTTTAAAATCTATTACATGTGGTTTAAATATACGTTTATTTTTACTGGTTCAATTCTTTCCGTGTAACATTTCATTAATTGGTGGCTTTATTTTAATTTAAGAATGAAAATTAATTTAAATACTACTCCTTATTTGAAGGCTGAAATGTTATGGACTAGGTAGAGTAGGCCATGATTCTTCCTTTGAAACTATTCCGTGGCCTGACTCGTCCAATTAGGGGTTTCAGGGAAATCATGGTAACATATTCGACTGGACACATATAGGTAGAGAAATCAATTTTTTCTTAGTGTATTTTCCGAAATTAATACAATTTTCGATTACGTCAATTTTCCATTGAAACTGAGTAATTGAAAACATTTTTCAAAATGGAAAGACTAAGCTTTGGCAACGTGACGCACCTGTATGTTTAGGTCGCGGGATTGAATAATATTTAACCGCACCAGAAAAGTGGCCAAATTGAATCCAGGTGCAAAGTGCTCCATAGTGATTTATTAGAATTACATTATCATCGGTGAGAATTAAAATCTCAGTCGTGCGACGAAAATTTCCGAAATTGGAATGAGTCGGTTTTAGAACATTCTTCTTCCTTCTCAATGGTGGTCAATATTAAGAGTAGTTAATGGTATCGAGTCTCACAGATTGACGGGACACATTTAAATACACACAATATCTTCAATCTTATCTCCTATGGAGCTTAGAATGTGACGAGATCCTCGAATAGTATAAATATTTCGATTCTTTAATATTTATTTTGCGGGTAAAAATTTAATTTTGAATAGGATTGATCTGCAAGGCAGGCCATTTATTCAATATTGCAGCATGGCAAAGTATGAAATGACGCACCACAACTCGTCACTGTTTATGCAATTTTTTGAGGAATATAACCAAATATATATAATTCAGTAGCATCAGAAACCTTTTGAAATCAGAACTTGAGGGATCAGGAACTGCGTTTACAGGAATTGCTCCGTTTTCACCAATGTGTACATGTTTACACCAATAAATGTACATGAATATCTCACATGTTTGATGAAACTGGTCGTAGTGAAAAAGTAGTCCATTAAGGATCGGCCCGTAGGCGTCTTCTGTCCTGCTGCTGTCGGTTTTCTTTTGCAAGGGTTTTGTGAGAGGACGACCGCGGAAGCCTTGCCTCTACCGCTTCCGGGCGCGACACGTAGTTGCCAGGATTCATATTCTCTATATTGTCCATCATTATATTCTTGGGGATGATAATTGAGGTAGTTTCCTATTGTCTTCTTCAATGGTGTTTGGTCACTCAAAATTATTCAAACCCTTGAGCGTCGGCACGGTTTTGCCAGTGGAAGACTCGAAGGCTCCCTGGTAGACGTATTCCGGAAGGTCCTTAAGAGTACGCGTATAGGCTCATTTCGACAGCACTTACGGTTCCTTGTGGTGTCCTTTGAGGGAGGGTTTATCTTTTTGGAACAAGTAATAGTTTATTTTTCTATTTCGGAAATAATCAAATAAGGGAGTTGGGTAATCGTAACGATGTCAAATTTCGTCTTGGACTACTTTGCAGCAGGTGTCACTGGGTCATTGGGACGAGTTTGGGACGAGCGCAGATCTTTCGCATCGATAAATTTTCGGTCATTGTGGTGTGCACTATCATTTTGTCAATGTCAATACAATCTGGGATCTTGCGCACACTTAGCCGACGTTCAATCCTGAATTTAAAACTTCACGTGCACGTAAGGACCTTGTGTTTGTATAAAACACATGTCATATGCGTGTATATATAGGTATATTTTCACATATGATATTCTCGTATAAATATATATACATATATTATACGATAAAGATATATATATATATATATACATACATGTATATATATATATATATATATATATATATATATATATATATAAAATCTGACCTGAAGAATGCCTCGGAGTAGGCCGAAATCTTAAATCATCTACAGTGTGAGTGTCCTTTTACGTGTTATCTGTTTTATTCTGTGTTCTATTGTGCCGTCCAAGAGTTATATTGCTCTCGTGAGTACTTCCGCATCATCGATATATGTATATATATATATATATATATATATATATATATATATATATATATATATTCAAACTCGAAAATCCCGCCATACGGCGAACAAATATTTTTTTTCGCACATAGTTGGTCTTTTACGTGTTTTCCTATCCACTTTCCTTATATGTCTATTTCTATGTGCGAAAAATAATATATATATATATTTTTTATATACCACCCACGCACACATACGGAAAGTACTAAGATGGTGTACATATCACTAAGTACTATTATAGTATATTATATATATAGTATATTATCATTCAGTACGTACTTAATTAATCACCTATAAAAAGTTGAAATATGAGTTTAAGTATTTCATTTACAATACCCTCCTTTGAAATCGTTTCCCTTTTTTTAAAAATCCAATGTGTCAACACCCACGCGTTTTTGTGCGAAGCGAACGCTACCAAATTTGGGAACACCACTCCCATTCTCTAATATATCTGGTTTCAGGTCACTACGGGCCAATTTCGACACTATGCGTGGCAGAAATTTTTGGCTCCCCGTACGGGCTTAGGGATTATAAAAATCAATCTCAAAAAACAACCTGTGTTTATCCCCATTACCAATTTTTCGTTATGTTACAACGAAACGATGAGCAGGGGTCGTCGGACAGGGAATGTGAAGCGGACCAACGTCCTTCCAAGAGTTTTTGGGGACCGGAAAAAGTTGTTTTCCTTGTTCTAAAGGCTCTTCATATCACTAGGCTTTCTTCATTTCTCGCCTCCTCCCACTCCTCACTCCTACACGCTCTTCCACATCTCGCCGGCTTCTCCTGCACTTCTCGACGTGGCTTATTCCACACCCTCCCCAACCCTTTCGCCCGTCCATTTCCGCGTCGGGGTAATATCCACGCGCATAATATACGCTCTGCACGCTTCCCTCCCTCCCCACGGCGGCCCTCTGCTCTCCCGAAAAGCTCTTCTCTTCGCAATATCTTCTTCCCTTCACCATCCTTTTCCCTCCGCGACACAGGTCATCCATTAGCCCTTTCCTAAGGACACTCTCTCGTCCTCTTCCCATTTGCCTCCCTCTCTCTCACGAAATTTCCTGCGTTTTAAGTATCCATGCTTCTACTCCTCCCTCCTCTTTTATTCCGGTCCTCATTCATTCATCCACGTCATCCGCTTCCTTCCTCTATTCCACCACCATCCCCAACACGTCGCCTCCACCCTCCCATTCCCCTTCCAGCCGTATCCGTCCAGAGCCAATTAGGCCTCGGGTCCGCTGCCAATCGGAAATCAGATTCTAGGGACCGGAACGGCACAGATATCCATGCGGTCGTCGGCATCGGAACATTTTCTGCCGTCAGTTCGGTCGACGTATCGGACGCGCGCGAAATTGAGTTGAAAATGTCCGAGCGAGTGTGCGAAATTGCATTTTCCGTCGCCTTCGTGCGGATTTTGTTACATTTTTCTTTTCTTTGGAGAGCCAGTCTCGAGTTTTGGCACATCTTTGGTGCTGACCGAAATAATCAATCATGTCCCCCTGCCTAATTACTCTTAGTGTCCAAATAGGTGGGGAACTCAATTTAATTAACGCCTAAGCACGATGTTAGGATTTCAACCGGCGGCTGCAAGACCAGCTGAATAATCCTTTGCGCACCTGTGACGAAACCTATAAATGCGGATATTCAGTCTTTTTCAGGTGAATGTATCTGCTTCACGCTGTGCCGCATTTGAGAAATATTTCCCCAAAAGGATCATTTCGGATTCCTTGGCACTCTACCTTCCACTCTCGATAGTGTAACATTATTATTTTTACTGAAATATTAAACTTTTAACTGCAAAACAATATTCATACATAAATCTTCATTATTTATCGATATATTTATAAAATAAAATCGTAAACCATGTTAGTTACACCATTTATAACTCAAGAACGGCTGTACCGTTTTTAATGATGTTTGGTTTTTTGGATTCGTCTCAGCCAAGAATAGCAAAATGACCATTAAAATATCGTAAAAATCCACGGAAAAAATAACCTTGATCTTAGGGGAAAATTCGAATATAAGGAAGTTCTCATTGCGAGGATTCCCATGGCCCCAAACAATATGTCCTTTGAGTTTAAACAAATTCAATTCCCAATTAGTGTTGCATTCGCGATGACGATTAACAAATCACACAGCCAATCGTTGAGTGTTTGTGGTCTAAATATAGAAAATCCATGTTTTTCCCAAGGTCAATTATATTTGGTATTTTCACGTGTCGGTAAACCATCCGCTTTTTATGATCTCGCGCCTGATAAGGAAACAAAAGATGTTGTGTACCAGAAAGTGCTTGACTCAAAAGAATGAACCCAAATGTTATAAAATATAGATAATGAACCCAATGTATGAACCCAAATGAAGCCAAATGTATAGTATATAGATTGAATAAAGAAAATTTCTTTTGACAAGCCATTGTAATACGTATTTTGTAGTTTTATTGATTTTTTCTTTTATTATTATAACAAGTCAAATATGATTAAAATCGGTGCTGCTGTTATTGATTTATAAATGGTGTAACAGAACAGTTCATTGATTGTTAGGCGGTGCGAAGTTCACCAGGTCAGCTAGTATCTTGTAAACGGCATCGACATGCTGGTGGTACCAGTCATGACAGAGTGGCTGGAAAAAGTGCGTAAAGGCCCAAGGACAGTACTTTGAAGAATTGAAGTGTTTGTGCGAATAAGTTCAATAAATTACTTGCAAAATTAATTGCCATACTTTCGGAACGCACAATGTACGATAGATACGAGATGTATCTAGTCATGAAAAGGGTTGACATTTTCGTGTTTTTTTAAATATGATTTAAAGTGCAATTGATGGAACGAGATACCGTAGTAGACGTTCCCAGAGCAGAGTAATGGAGGCCATTACCTTGGCTAGCATGTGACGGTTATCAGAATTTATACCATGCAACGATGAAATACACCTAAAACACACGTATGATTCAAAACTATGGGCACTCGGTGTGAGAAAAATAGTCATTTTTAAAGAAGCGGTGCCTTGGACTTAATGGCGAGTAAAATCCACAATATGCATCATATGTCATTTTCATGGAAAACCAAATAAATATTCAAAAGAGTATGAGTGTATACACGAGATGAGAATCTCTAAAAATGAACATTCAACGAAGAATTTTTGCAGATCAAGTAAGTTTAAAAACATATAAATTATTACATGTATATTCGAAAGTTGTTAGAATAAGATATACGCATTTCATTGCATTTCATATTTGTTACGGCAGTTTTGTCATTGATATTTAAAGTGTAGTTTTTTAAATAATATATATGTTACAATGGCAGGGTGGCCATCAATCCTTCAATTCTTGAAAACCAGCAGAAAAGAAGAAATGGGAAATTTTTAAATAATTCTAGAAAAGTCGTGAACTGTTAAGATTTAATTCAACATTGTAGGAAAATAGATTAAAAAAGAGGACAGGTGAAGGACTCATCACGTACATATTACCTTAATTTGAATTTGATATGTAATGGAAAAGGCAAATTGAGCTCTTTACTGCCTCTTTTTAGACTGACTATATTACTATATAATATTTCCTTAAGCGCGAAGGGGTTTTTTACGCCATTATAAAAGTCAAAAAGGAGTGGAAAATTTTCTCCTACTTTTTTACTTTTACCGTGGTGTAAAGAAAACTTTTTGGCTTAAGGAAATATAATTTAATATGATCGGTTTAGGCATTTAATGCTTACGTACTGTAACTAAGGAATACTCACTTATTTTGCTGTTTTCAATTAGTTTTGTTCGTCAAAAGAATGTAAGGAATGAGGCCTCAGATCTGATTTAATTGAGGCAGGATTTATGCATTAAATTGGGGTAACTGATTGTCGGCTTCAAAACAATTGAATATTAACCGCCGTTTTACAGCAGAAAAGTAATTGCTGGGTACTTACTTTGGTGAGTGACCACGGCTAATGCGTAATCAATAATAGGAGTGATTTCTTTTGAGTAAATGTTCAAGAAAAACTATCATTTACTGGAGTCGTGTGGATTTTCTCTTCAATCAGCTTGGGTCTATGGTTTCTTCGTTGGTATTTACTGGATGCTAGCAATAATAGACGAGAAATAGTGTCTTGGCTCGGTTAGGAATGATCTTGATGCTTTAAAAACTCGAAAAATCACATTTAAGTCCAAACGAGACAGCCCCTGCACCGTATTGAAGAATTTCTATTTCAGGGTGGCAATCGGATCATTGGAGATATTTTTATTAATTCAATATCTATATCCATGAATGTCAGTTCAACCGGAGAGAAAGCTGAAGATTATGTGCATGTCAATGAAGCGGTATCGGCTGGATGTCATCGGGGAAACTAGGTAGTGAAACGGGTAGCATGAAACTTTGAAATAAGAATTTGATTCCTGCAAAACTAGAAACACATTTAGAAACGGAATTAATCTAACTGTGGGCTACATTAAAATTGATGCGCCAGTGTCAACCGATGGAAAAACGGTATAATCTTATTCGATGACTGGTGGGTACAATTTCACTCCCGTGGATGCTTTTAAATATTCTACGTATTTGCCAATGAATCCAGTCAATATTGGATCTGAAAGAGTTTGAAATAAATTTCTGTATGATTATTTCAAGTAACGTTTAAGAGTTTTAAACAAATCTATTCCGGGAAAATAAAATTCATATCTAACCTAAGTTAAACACAACAACAAGAGCTCCCCTTTAGCTAGGATATTTATCTTACTAATCTACGGTACTTTTAGTGTACCTAATTACAGGTAGTTTTTATTTTAAGGATGCTTCCTTTTTGTGTACATTGACCTGGCCAAACTAGATTTTGATTTTCACTGTTGTATCATATAGATCTAGAAAACTCTCTATGTAATGTTGAAGCCATTAAAATGTCCGATACAGAATTTACCAAAGGGTTTTTTAACATCTGGTACCGTTTTGATGAAACGTGAATATTTTATCCTGTGCAGTATACTTTTTGGTGGCAAGTGATAATGTAGTCTACTCGAACCGTTTTTCTTCACGAACTCTTTTTAACAACAAATAATGAATGAAAATATTTTGGTAAGCTGTTGGAGTGAAATTTACAATTTTTTCCAAGGTTATTCGGGTCTCCCACCGGGTCCACGTTCGTAGAGTTGCCGACGTTTCAATGGCCGAGTCGCCCATCGTCTTCAGGGCTTGTCGTGAGTGAGTTTTTGGCCGTCTTATATAGCTTGGTCCCGAGGTCAAGTCGCGTCTGATTGGTCGGATGTTTTTCGCCTCGTGTTTTCCTTAATGTTTCTCAAAATGGGTTTCCAAGTGTTGCTGAGGGAGTATCCGCTATCTCGGTTGATGGTTTGACTTTCGAGCCGGATCGCTATTGCTTCCTTTGTCAGTCTTTCCCAAAATTTCGTCTCTCGGCAGAGAATCTTTGTCTCTTCCCACCGGATGCTGTGGTCGGAGATGATGCTGTGCTCTGCAATGGCCGACTTCTCGGGCTGGCATAGTCTGAGATGTCTTCGATGTTCTTTTAGTCTTGTACTAATGGTCCTTCCGGTCTCTCCCACGTAGACTTGGCCGCATTCACAAGGTATCCGGTAGACTCCAGGGGTCATGAGTCCACAGGAATCCTTTGCCCTTACTAATTCGTCCCTGAGTTTGCTACAGGGACGGAAATAGGTATCGATGTTGTACCTCTTCAAAATTCTTGAGACTCTTCCCGAGACCGTGGAGACAAAGGGTAGACCCGCCCTGGCCAGTGGTTTTGGATCGTCCTCCTTCGGTGTGGCGGCCTGAGGTTTGACGGTTCTTGTCAAGGCCAGCGCGATTTCTCTCTCGCTGTAGCCATTTTGCCTGAAGGTCTTCTTAAGGTGTAGCAGCTCCTTGTGAAGACTTTCTGCGTCAGATATTGCTCTGGCTCGGTGTATAAGCGTAGAAAGAACTGCCATTCTCTGGGAGGGGTGATGGTGGCTTCTTCCGTTGAGGTAAAAATCCGTGTGCGTCGGTTTGCGGTAGACGCTGTGTCCCAGTGACCCGTCTCTTTTCCGGTGGACGAGTATATCGAGGAATGGAAGGCTGTTGTTAATCTCCACCTCCATGGTGAACTGTATACTTGGGTGCCGGCTGTTCATATGGTCCAGGAACTGCTTGAGGGTCTCCGACCCATGCGGTCAGATGATAAATGTGTCATCCACGTACCGGAAGAAACATTTAGGTTTAAGAGGGGTTGATATTAGGGCCTTTTCTTCGAAATCTTCCATGAAGAAGTTGGCAATCACAGGAGACAGGGGAGATCCCATTGCCACCCCGTCGGTCTGCTCGAAGAACTCGCCATCGTATTTGAAATACGTGGTAGTCAGTGCGTGGTGAAAGAGATTCACCGTGTCATGGTCGAACGTGGATTCCAGTAATCTGAGGGTGTCTTTGAGGGGTACACGGGTGAATAAGGACACCACATCCAGGCTGATCATGAGGTCCCCTGCATCGAGGCGCAGTTCGGCCAAAGTTTTGACGAAGTTCCCTGAGTTCTTGATATGGTGTTCACCCAGTCCGACGTGAGGTGACAGGATTCCGGTAAGGTGTTTGGCCAAATTGTATGTGGGTGACCCAATGGCACTCACGATGGTTCTCAGGGGGACGCCGTCTTTATGAATCTTGGGTAGTCCGTAGAGTCTAGGAGGAGCCGGTGCTGTAGGAGACAGGTTTCTGGCCGCATCCGTGGGAAGGCCTGTTTTTTTTTATCATAGCGATCGTTTTTCTGGTGATGGAATCAGTGGGATCTCTGGTGAGTTTCCGGTACACTTGGTCCTGGAGGATGTTCTGCATCTTCTGGCGGTAGTCTTCGGAGGTCATCAGTACCGTGGCGTTGCCTTTGTCCGCTGGTAGAACCTTGACGGCCCTGTTGTTGCGTAGTGCACGTACGGCCGCCTTTTCCTCTCTCGTGGTGTTGGGCTTTGGTGGGACGGCCCTTTTTAGGACCATAGAGATCTCTGCCCTCGCTTCCTCGGCTAGGTCCCCGGGTAGCTTTCTGACGGCAGTTTCTATTCCGGCTACGAAGTCACTGAGTGGTATGATGCTGGGAGCTGGGGCGAAATTGAGTCCTTTCGACAGGACCGACATCGTAGGTCCGTCAAGCTTCTCTTTCGTCAGGTTGAAACTCACTCACGACAAGCCCTGAAGACAAAAACTCACTCACGACAAGCCCTGAAGACGATGGACGACTCGGCCATTGAAACGTCGGCAACTCTACGAACGTGGACCCGGTGGGAGACCCGAATAACCTTGGAAAACATTGTTCACCGGGAAAGTACCAGATCATTCAACTTTACAATTTTATTTGCCATTTTTTTTATTTTCACATATTGATGATGATTTTCTTTTAATACCACCTCATAGAAGATAATAACAGAATAAGTGGTGCCAATGCACACATCATTCATCTGTGTCCCTTGAATTTCTAGTGGTTTTTTCACATTCACTTTTCAGTTTTGTTGTTATTTAAAACTAACTCGTTTCCTCTTGATTGCATTCTCTTCAGAACCCAAAAAAGTATAAAACCCTTATTTTCTATCTGAACGACTAATCGAAAATAATTCATACACTTTATTTTCTTTTTAAATTTGGACAACTTAGGATTTTGTAGTTTCAGGAATTCGGGTCCTATTTGTCTGCCTTTTTGTAGTGTTGAATTGATAATAGAAAGATAGGTGAAGCCATGAACTAGTCGTCTACACAGTTACAATCACATCTAATGATGGCTTAATTAGTTTTATCTTTAAATCCGATTTGAATTTTCTAAATTTTAAAGTTAAAACTTTTATCTTTGTAGTTTGTTCAATGCTAATTACCAAAAAATAATTAAACGCCGATTGGAGTGAGGACGGACATTGGGAATTTTCAAAGCGGGAAACCTGTACAGAGAAAAGTAATTTAAGTCGGCAAAATGCGGAAATTTCAGATAATAAAACTGAATCAACTGTCGGAAAAGGAATCAGGAAGCATAGCGAATTCCTTAAATTCATGAAAATAACGGCGATATCATATTTTGAAATATTTGGCTGAAAAGTTAAATAATATCAGCACATAACTTTAATTAAATATTTTCATAATTTAATTTCAATCCATAAAAAGACTTTAATATCCTTGGCAACCACGTGTATTACTCTTTCATCGACATTAATTTAATCACCGCAGGAAATAGACCTTTAGGTTGTGAGTGTATCTCCTATACTGAATTATTTTATGTGTAAAGCAATGGATAAAGAAATATACGACTTCCGACTTGAAAACAGCGACTGCAAGGCCGGCGAAACTGTCGTCCTCGGAATCCCGAAAGATTTGCATCTTCAATGTAAAGGAACGTTTGTAAATCAACAGTGTACGATACGATGTCATTTTGGGTGCGCTATTTTACCCTTGTAGTACAAAACCAATTGCAGTCTACAATAAAAATAATCTTTATCTAAAAAATATTGTAAATCCCCTGGAACAACACGCCGGAAAAATTAACCGCAAAATAATTCTGAGTTTTCTTTCATTTTTATTAAGGATCAATTCCACCTAAATGAACTTGAGGAAGTTTTTATTAGCGTGCATGCATACTATAGATTACGTTTTTTTATCATAAATCGACAGTATTCATTAAAACGACTAATACATTTGTTCGGCCTTATTCGACTCCATTGCGTCGATATGAAATATATATGAACGTGATGGTGGTATACCTTCCTCATCTCACGCCCTCATAGGGATAATAAGATTTCTTTCCATTAAAAAACTTGGAATTAATGTGGAACACCTTGACCAGGACCTGATTATCATCCGCCCTTCCACTCCCAGTCTACACACGCTCACTTCCCCATCCGTACACGCCGACGATGGCCCTCGAAGCACGGCGTGGATACCGCTGAGAGATGTGGGGGATTGGCGGAGGGGGAGACAGGAGGATCGAGGTGCGTGGGATATGGAAGGGAATCTCTCGGAGGGGGAACGCGGGGGTTGGTAGAAGTGCGGGAGAGGTTTGGGGCGGAAGGGGTTTCCTTCGGTCTGGGAATGGGATCTGAAAGGCTTTTGGCATTGAGGAGGGTGGGAGAGGGGGGAATGAAGCGGATAAGGATATTGTTACTCAACAGGTCCCCCTTATTCCTATCTCTCTCTCTCTCGCTCTCAATCTCCAATTGGCTTGTCTCCCTCGTCGGCGGAGGAAGAGGGGTGGGTGGGTTGGGAAGGCAATCTGGTTCCATCGCGCGCTTCGTTCGACAGGGGTAATCCCCTCGGGATGATGATTCCGGGGGAGATGTGAGGGGAGATGGGGCGAAGGTCTCGTCCCAGAAATGAACACGGAGTGAATTACGTGAGGAAAGAACACGGATACGCGTGTGTAAATGTGCTCGCACGTGTGTGAGATCCCTTTCGTATCGTGAGTGGGCGACAGCCTCCCCACCCTCCCGCTCTCTGTCCACCCCATCCCCCTGGCCCCTCTACGCCCGATATAAAAAAGGAGAACATTTCGCCGTCGTGATGTTCGACTTCTTCCATTTTATTCCCCATCTCTTGTTCGCAAATCCCTGTGGACGATCCCTTTCTCTCCCTCTCTTCCATCCTCATCGTATCTCCGTCTCCCCTCTCCCTTTAAACTCCGGTATTCTCATCTGATAATCGAGGAAAACTCGAACCTGTCGAGTCGTGATTTAAGGTCAAGGGGTTGGTGTCTAAAGGCCGTATCCCCCAGTCTCCAGGTTGAGGAATTCAATTGAACGACGTTAAAATGTGTTAATAAAACTTGAATCATAATAGCCACCGCGGAAACATAATAGCTGCATAGATATAAAAATAATTTTCCTAGACTTACGAACTACTATCTAAAGTTGTCGACATTTGTAGGTTGTGTATACATTTTACTTTTGTTTGTTTACCCCTCTACGATTCGTGTTTAATTTTAAGGAGTTGAAATATATTGATGGTTCACACAATGAGTTGCAATGTAAGTCACAGAATGAGAACTGTATAATTGTGGTGGGACTTTGAGAATCCTTTTGATTGCTGAAGGAAGGGAGTGATTCAGCCACCATGATTATTCCTCGGAACCGATCACTCCTTTATTAATTCTAAACTGGAATATTCACATAGAGAATTATGGAGAAAAAAAATTTGCAGCTAATTTCTCACAAATACTCTCTCCTAAGAGACTTTTATTTTTTTGCAATGTTGTAGAATTCATTTTAAAGTAGTCCTTTTAAGTACAATTTGTTAAAGTGAAATATCCCAAGCAGACCCAAATTTTTAATTTATGAGTAAAGGCAAATCTAAAATAAATTATCGAAGACTTTTATGAAGCATGAATAAAAATTAATTGCACTTATAAATATGTCATTGCATTGAGATCAAAAAAGAGAAAAATTATGTTTGTTTTCTTCATTTAAATTGATAAATATTGTTTTTGTAACCTCAACCTTTATTCTACCATTTTTAATAACCTCCATTTATTTATTCATGTAATTTTTTATACTCCCATTACCTTAGGTAAAGTGTAGATTGTCAAATGGAGTTTTTGGACTTTCCTTGTAACTGCAATGAATGACGCGTCGCGTGGAAGTGCACTTGTTCAATTTTCAAGAAGCTGCTTTTATTAATTTTTTTTCTTTCATCGAAAATATGCTTTATATAGCGATTTTTTCCTCGAAAAGCATCTTCTTCCTTCACTTCTCAATATATATTTTAAACTAGCTTTCTCCCTTCCATCACGACCTTTAGCGTTCTACACATACCATTTCTCGTGTTGTCCTTCTTATTTGAATTTCCCCATAGTCACTTTATCTCTCCATCATCATATTGAAAAACTTCCTCCGTAATCGTCCTCTCTCTCCAACTTTCCACTACTTTCTATGCTCACATCAAAGTTTAACATCAAACTTATTTCTAAATTAATGCCAACGAGCACATTTAGAATGAATTTCCTAAATCAGCAAAAATGACATATCAACCTCTTAAATGTCTTTTTATGGAAGTTATGTTTGTCTTCTTTCAGTAATTTCAGTTGCAAACGTTTAATGCGAATGAACCTTAACAACACAACTAAATCGTTAAACCTTTAGTCGTATATTTTTCGCGTTCATGTGAAAATGACAAAATCATTTTAGATCAATGCCCGCATAGAGAACCATTTATGTTCTTATAAATGTCGCCTTATATAATTCGTGTTTATCGGAACTTCTGAACAATTTACAAGGATTGAAATAGCACTTGAAACAATTAATTTTCCATCAAACTTGTGTTAACCCTCTGCCACACACCCTAGCGTTGGCTTTATGAGTATCCTGTGGATAAAATCAGAGAAATTCTCCTTTTGAGAGTTAAAGCATATATGTTTATTCCAAGAAAAAATTTTAGGTGGAAATTCGGATTCACTGAAACGTGCGATTCCATGGAATTTCATCCAGCAGCTATGTTCCACGTCAGGAAAAATTAATTGAGCTGGAGGTATGAGACTCCTTCTCGAAGAAAGGAAAGTCGGGGGTAAAATGTTAAGATATAGGTTTCCCTGTTCATCCCCCTCGAGAAAACCTCATTCAGAATTTTGCCATCCCCTCCGCTGCCACCCAGATGGCGAGGCCTAGGTGTCAGCACCTACACGTTGCCATGGGGATTCTGGAGGAGCGGATTAGGCGTGGGAGGGAGTGCTGGGAAGAGGATTCGGAAAGAGGGTTGTGGAACACACAACAATGCGCTTCGGAGGGATGAATAAGGCATGCGGAGGAACTTTTCCATTCCGCGCCTGTTCTGTTGTTATTTTGAATGGGATAAAATGCTAATCTGAAAGCAAGTATGAAATTCTTAGCTCGGAAAACGGGTAGATAATCATAAATACATACGTATAAGGGTCTCTTCCACTTCTTCACACCCAATTGATTCTTGGGAAAGGTTCCACAACCCATTTCTCGGAGCCCTCTCAAGGCTTAAATCACACCACGCCGTCCAAAAGGAATGGATAAGTTTTCGTGGAGACTTCTTGCGACTTTTGAAACCTCGCCATATCTTTTAAATAAATCACCATCGCTCCATCCCGTCAATTCTGCGAGTTATGCAGCGTGGGAGCACTCAGAATTACTTCTCAAGATACCGAAAAGAAACTGAATGTTACTAAGTAAAAAAGTTATTTATATTCAAAATATTTACCGAAGATTTGTTATCGTTGCAAATAACTCATAAATTCATAACGTTGGGATTATATATTCGAGTAAAGTTTCCCTTATATTATTATTCAAGTAGTTCAGCGCAATTTATTTCGCATACTATATAGCCATTGTTCTTTGAGAAATATTATAATGAAGATATTAGGGTTTATTAGTGTTGCCATTAAAAATTGCCTGCACAAAATGCTTCAAATAGGATAAATTTAATGGCAGTGATTTAGGTTAATATCTAAAGAGACAATTGGTATAGAAAGAGTCATGGAGCGTTAGATCGTACTGTTCTGAAATAGAATTCTTGATAAAAGGGCATAAGATCCCTCAATTTCATCAATATCAAAAGTCCCCGGTTGAAGGACTTTTGATATTGCTGAACGGAGAGAAATGCATGCATTCGGGTAAAAGAAAGAAAGAAAAACAAACACCGGAAGAAAATGAGAAAAGAAAAGTTTTGGGAGGAAATTCATGGAGGGCAAATTGGGTAGATAATACATAGGGAAGTATTTGTATTGTGAAAATCAGGCACTAGCGGAAGGGGAATGAAAATAAAAAACTCATTGAACGGTATAAAGGAGTTTTTTTATTCATGAGAAGTTGAAAAAGAAATAATATTATGTTCATTTACTGGCAGTTGCATTTTGAAGGCCTGGCAGCTTTGTTTATATATTGTATAAACTTATATCGATAGTCTTTAAAACGTACATTTTTTCCCTTACTGTTGTATTAATCTTTAGTTTCCTGGACCTTGTTTGTGCGACATCTTAAGACCGGACAATAAATGATGAATACTTCGACATATATTCTAGTATCACCAATTAAATGAGTGTCATCAGAGGACTTAAGGTTAAACCGAACAAAACGGTAGTTAAAATATTTTGAAATGTGAGTGGGAAGGTAGACGTCGCAAGAAGGATACTTATAAAAAATGTCGTCCACATCAAATGAATCCATATGCAATTACATGGATTTCCTCTTTCCATCCAAACAGCCTCGACCTTAGAATAATCTTCCCACCAGTTCCAAACGACGCGTGTTGAGAGCACATTTTGCTCTGGCAGTCTAGTAGTGGGAATATTGCGGAATAATTCAGTTCGACGGCTTCATAACTAACCTCCAGAAGCCTAGAATGAGAAGATAAGAGACATGTTAGAAACCTTTTGGTTTCTAACATGTCTCTACCTCTCATGTTGTAACGTGTTTGGTTTGGTTAAACAAACTATTATGTATCGGGATCTTTAAGTTTTATCACATTAAAGAGAAACACGTTATTTTATTGGCTGATGTGATTAATGCTGTTACGTAGAAAAGGTTCCTGGGGAATACAAATTTAAGATGCAGGAAGTGAAATTAAGTTCATACAAAATGAAAAAAGTCAATTTCAGAAATTCAAAGAAACTGCGGGAAATACCGCGACAGTAAATTTTAATGGAGTCATCCGCTAATACGCATTACAGTGAAGCAATGTCAAAAGTATAATAGTCATTAAAGGTCCTTAAACTTTGAAATTTAATTGGACACCTCGGTAGGTGGTAACTGGCTAAGTCCTTCCACCAGACATCGAAAGATCCAAGTTTCGATCAGGGTCAAGGCGAATAATATTAAAACTTGCAATAAGCGTTGGACTGAAACTTCACATTCAGAGGGCGAGGGCATATCAAGTAACGCTTGCATTAAGTAAGTCATGCTCTCCACCCGCGATACTTTCCCATTCCTGAACTATACCTCATTCCTTCCATTACTCCTTTCGGCAGTTGCTGAGTTCCATTGTCATTGCTATCGAATGTGTTACCTTCTATGTTACGTTTCCAATTGTTTCTTCGCATTTATCATTCAACTTTTACTTTCTAATCTGACACTTACGTCCTCTTATTTTGAATCGTGTTGGGAAAGGATTACGGGGGCGAGACACCCGCCCCCGTATCCTTTCCCCCCCTATCCGCCTACGCTGGGCCGAATTCCTTCGTTAGCGGGATTCATCAATTCACTTTTAAAATTGCCAGGGGAAATATAATTATTTCGGTAGTTTCCCGTTGCCATTCTCAATAGTATTTTTACCCCGTCACTAGATCATTAGCGGCCGTGTTCAGACAGACCCGCCTCACTGAGAAATACATTCTATCTGCACTACCTCTAATCCGGCTCCTAACGTTTGACCAATTTTGTACGGTAGGTCAATCTACCAATTTCAATTATCATTACTGCTGACCGTAACGCAATACGACTAATTATTAAAAGTAACCTTTACTATTGCAAGGTTGTACTCCTTTGTAGGTTGTACTTATCTGAATTTAATTTTGTGAATATTTAAGAGTTAGCTAAAATAGTGACCAAGCCTCTTGCAATTGAATTTATTTTATAGGTATTTTTAGTCTTGTACATGGAATTATTTAATATAGCAATTTTATAGTGGCTGTTGTTTTCAAAATTAAAAAATATAAATCTCCCTGTGTGTATTATAGTAGATATGTCAATGAAGATTCGCTCTTTAAGTAGTTATAGATGGCCGCATGAGAATACTCCTCAAAGTATATTTATTATTTACTGTTATCTCATTTTACTCCCTTTTTAGATTAACATAGTAAATCATGTGAAAAGAAATTCGTAACAGGATGGTAAATCTGTTTTAATTTCACTTTAGAGAAAAGGGATAGCATTTCCACCTTTCTCCTGCACTTAAGTAAAAAATTATCACATTTCCCCATTAAATCAAAGCGAATTCGCTGATGAATTTGTTCAAATTTGTAATCTGAATTCGTGCCATAATGTAACAAATTAAACTGCTTGACGCAAATGGATAACAGCTCGCATTTAGTTTCGAGAACTCCTTTAAAATTGACTAAATTAATTTACCAACAACTGCTTATCCATATATCGTTGTTTAAATAACACGATTAAGCTAATTGTTTGAATTTGACACTAAATTATTAGAATTTATTTTTTAATTGTTACTTTTTTAGAGAAATCTTTAGAGCATTCGTTTAAAATAATATTATAATAAAAGTTAAAAACAATTTCATGCGGACATTGAACATGAAATCCAATATAGTCCGTGGAAAATAAAACATTAATTTTACATTTCTTCCTCTGTTTGGTGACCATGTTAAAAACATTTGCATGGAAGAATGAATTAGAATATTCCGGAAATCAAAACAAAAGCAAAAGTTAACTAATTAAATCATGTCGGGCTAAAAATTAATGTAGTAGACCCAATTGATTTTATATAAATTTAGGAGACTAAGTTAAGCATGAACAATCGATTGGCGTCGTTATTTTAATAAATATTAGCTGTTCGCATTAAAAGGAAGGAGTTCTCACCCACCAGAAACTCGCCTAAGGGTACCATCCAATTCACCACTGAAACCGCCGTGGGAAAGATCTGTGATGGAAAATACGTCCCAAAATTTTGCAAATACTATAGTTGATAGAAAAAAGAAACATGTCGCCATTTTTATTATATATATATATATATATATATATATATATATATATATATATATATATTATTACGTAATCTCCCAGTTAAGGTAGGTTATTCGATGGACACAATGTTCGATTAAAAATTTTATTAATCCAAAAAAAACTCAATCCAGCAACCTACTCTACATTAAGTCTCTCTTCATCTCCGTGTACTTCCTTCCTCCCTTCATTCCGTCCAACATCCCTATCCTGTTCCTGCCCTATCCTCGCTTGCCCAACATTCTCCCCTCTATTACCTTCTTCATCATTTAACTACCGTTCAATACGCCTTGCATCCATCTTTCCTGTCTCCACAAGACATCTTTCAACAAACCCCTCTCTTCACGCACCATCTCCAGTACTTCCTCATTTGTTTTCCTTTCAGTCCATTTCACCTTCTCCATTCTCCTCCACACGGACATTTCAACATCCTCCAATCTACGTCTATCCTCCTGCTTCAGTGACCACGTTTCCGCGCCATACATAGTCACGCTCCATATCAGAGTTTTTACGTGTCTTGTCTTAACATCCCTACTCAACGTCCCCGTCATCCACTCCCTCCTCCTTGAGAAAACCGCCTTACCTAGCGCAATTCTTCTCCATCCATCCCTACCACTTTGACCGTATTGGTCCAAAACACTTCCGAGATATGTAAACTGTTCTACCTGCTCTATTTTTTCCCCGCCTATTTTCATATTAAGCTTTGCCTTTTTCTTTCTGGAAAATCGCCTAACCTTTGTTTTCCTAATATTAATTCTCATCACATATTTATCGCACTGAACCTCCAATTCACTCAGCAATGCTTGCACCCTCTTGGTTGACTGAGCACTAATGCTTGGTCATCAGAAAACCTAACCGATTTTACGAATTCCCCTCCGACTTTCATTCCTACCTCCAGTTCTTCCAATGCCTCTTTAATCATTTCCTCCACATATACATTGAACAGCACCAATGACAATGGGCAACCCTGCCTTACCCCTCTTCCTAATATTGCCCATCCGGACTCACCATTCCCAATCGCACCTGAGCAGTGAGCGACTTGCACAGGTTGCGGATCAGTGTCCAGTATTGTATTTCATAACAACTAAATTGTGGTCAGAGTCCGCATCCGCTCCTGGGAAACTGTGCGAATTTATCATACTGTTCCTAAAACTGCCTAACCATAATATAATCTAACTGATACCTTCCTGAGTCACCTGGCATTTTCCATGTATACCTACGCCTTTTGTGGTGTCTAAACCATGTGTTAGTGATGACTAACCCCTGTCTCCTGCAGAATTCAGTTGCTTTCTCCCAGCGTTCATTCCTCGTGCCTAACCCATAGTCCCCCACCTCACCACCATCTCTTCCTTCGCCTACCGCCGCATTCCAATCCCCCATCACTATCAAATGTTTCCCTGCAGGAACACTCGCGATGATATCCTCTAACTCATCACACACCCTATCGACTTCTTCCTCCTTGTGGTTGCTCGGTGGCATGTATACCTGAACAATGACCAAGTTCGTCGGCTCTGCTTTAATCTCTACGAGTAAAATTCTATCAGTTTCTTGCTCTATGTTGACTACGCTTCTTCCTACGCCTTTATTTAATATTACGTCAACCCCTCGCTGGCTCTCGTCCCCGCCGCTGTATATTAGTCCATAATTATTACTCCAGTAATACCCGCTATCCTTCCATCTAACCTCGCAGAAACATAGAATATCTATATTACCTGTTATTTCTTCCCCACAAGGGTTTCGTGGGATGACGACCGCGGAAGCCTTGCCTCCCCTTATTATATATATATATATATATATATATATATATATATATATATATATATAATTATTTTTTATTATGTGGTAATCTACTGTTTAAGGTAGGTTTTTGGATGGACACAACTATCAAATAAACATTTTTGTGACTCCCCACCTATCAAACTAATCTATATCAGGTCCCTCTTCATCTCAGTGTACTTCTTTCCTCCCTTCATCCCATCTAACATCACTATACTTTTCCTGCCCTTACCTCGCTTGCCCAACATTCTCCCCTCTATTACCGTTTTCAACATTCCACTACCGCTCAATACGCCTTTCATCCATTTGTCCTGCCTCCATACGATTTCTCTCAACAAACCCCTCTCCTCACCCAACATATATATATATATATATATATATATATATATATATATATATATATATATATATATATATATATATATATATATATATATATATATATATATATATATACAGGGTTCGTCCGGAAAATAAGTGTACTAAGCTCAGGAAAAAAAATTATTACACTTTTACATATCTTAGGCTAATATTCCTCAAAATAAGACCCTTGTTCCAACGGCGTTCTCATTCCTAAAACGCTCCCGCGAAGGCATCTTCGGGAACCTCTCGAAGACACGGACTCTTTGACACGGTCACGGCCTCTTTGACGGCGTCCAAAGTCCCGTATCGCGTTCCATTCAAACTCCTCTGTATCTTCGGGAACAGAAAGAAGTCCGGGCTGTAGGACGGGTGCGACAGCGTTATCACGCCGTACTTGGCCAAGAAGTCCGACACGACAAGCGCGGTGTGAGACGTCGCATTTTAGTGAAGCAGCCGCCAGATGTTTTTGATCGCTAGCCGGATGCGGACGACTCGTTTTCGAAGCCTGTCGAGCACTTGGAGGTAAAATGCAGCATTTACAGTTTGTCGTTCAGGTACAAATTCGTAGTGGACGACTCTGGACCCTTTTGTCAAAAAAGACAATGACCATCATAAAATTATTTTCCGGATGAACCCTGTATATGTAATAAAAATAATATATATATATATATATATTCCCGGTCGAGGAAATATTTTTCAAATTAGTGGTCTGCTTGATTCCTTCTACCCCACCTCTCCTGTGTTCGTCCTCTGTGTGTTCCTATTACCTTTCCTTATATTTCCAATGTGAATGAATATTTGTTCGCCGTATGGCGGGATTTCGTGTGAAAAAAAAAAATATATATATATATCAATATATAAATATAAATATAAATATAAATATAAATATATATATATATATATATATATATATATATATATATATACACACACACAATCACAGAAACTGGAATAAATAAAAGAGGGACTCCTTGGTTCTCGAATTTGCGGTGGTATTATATATATATATATATATATATATATATATATATATATATATATATATATATATATATATATATACATACATACTGTTATTCATAGTATACATAGCTATATAGTATATAGAAATTTATTTATATACACATACATATTTTTACTGCTTTCGTAATTAAGGTCTTTAATTTTAACTTTAAATGGTAATCCATAGGAACTTGAGTTTAATTGAAGGAATTTCTAAATTTAAAAATATTTAATTTTTCTTATCGTGTTTTGGGCATTTTTTAGAGGTAATGTCGGGAGTTATATGTTTTAATTAACTTTTGTTAAAACTGTGATAGTTCTTAACATTAATCATATACTATTTTAGATGCTAAATTTGGGATAAAACAAGTATTTTATTTGAAAAACAAAACTTGATCACATTGTTCAAGTAGATTATGCTCGAATTATTTGAGTGAATCTTAAGGTTCTTTAACAGATTTAAACAGATGTTCGTAGTTATGTAAACTTCAGAATAGGGTAACATCTTTTAATTGAAAAATTTGTCATTTTTTATCTCGCTCATATTCATAGACTGCACGTGCACATTGGATATATGATTTTGAAAAACAATTGCATTTTTCGGCCCACCCTAACCATAACCAAATCAAACTGAATTTCTCCTTATTACAGGGAAACAAATGTTTTTGTAAATTCATAATTTACACCTTTATTTTTCTAATACCGCCTCGAGGATATAACTGCAAAGCGAGCTGTTCTGAGAATAAGATTTTTGGCTACCGCATCAAAAATCTCTATTTGAAATAGGAAGAATAGTTGCCGATAACATAACTCGCATTTTGCCTGCCCTAACTTACCATCTGGAGAGCACCACGCGTTTACAATAGATTTTCGATAAATTAGCCCCATGATGGTTGTTCCGGCGTTATCTTATCTCATTGTACCGAGTTTGGCCTTCCCGGTTCCAATTTTGTAATATATTCGCAAACGGCCCGGCACATCGCAGTTAAACTAGCCCGCAGATATCACCTGCTGCACCGCCGGTTTTTTTCCAAGCGCAATCCAGGAGGAGCGCGGCCGTCATTGAGGACAATTCCCGCAAATCGTCCGGTGCCATCGCCCTCAGCCACTGGCCACGCGGCACGTGCGATTAATGGGAGAGGTCGCCGGTGACCAAGTGCGGATTCAAGTGACATCCCCTGGAATTGAGAGTGTCACGTTCATTCAGACTACTCCAAAGCGCTCCCCGGCGCGCTGGTGGTAAGTGGGTTGATCGGAGATGAGGATTGAAGAGAAGGAGGGAAAAAAGGGAGGGATGAGAGGAGGGAAGGGAGTTAAAAAATGGAGTTTCGGAAAAGGAAGAAGTGACTGAAAGGTGGGTGGACGAGAGCATAACGAAGGTGCCCACATTTCAATGCGAGGAACTTTTGTTTCGGCTCCCCGAAATGTAGGTCACGGTTTATCGTGTTTTTGAAGAGTGCTGTCTCGCCGTGAAATATAACCCTCTTTTGGTGTAAGCCGCCATCCCCACGCTCCCGCAAACCAGCCTCCGAAATGGCGTGCTCAACCGGTAAGTTAAAATTTTTTTCCCGTTCATGATCCGTTGAGGTGTGTGTGTGTGTGTTCGCAAGGGTGCATGTATGATAATTAAACTAGCGTGGGTAAATTTATGTTCAAATATATATGTAAACATATTTGCATTGCATTGTATAAATATTACATATTCATATATGTAACATATATTTCTTCATACATAGAAATATATACAAGGAAAGGGGATAGGAAAACACATAAAAGAAGAACACAGGTAAGGTGAGGCAGGCGAATTTGAGCAGATCACAAATGTAAAAATATTTCCTATATATTAATGTAGAATTAAGCTCGAATGTATTTCATGCTAGACTTCCAGTCAGTTCTCCTTGTAAGAGCTTAGAAATACATAGACATTTTTAAATAATTAGAACTTAATCTTAGAAAACCTTTTTACGTATGTTTTCATTATAATTTCACGTTATAAGCTCATACGAAACCAAATTGGCGCCTTCTGATCATCGGGTTCAATGATAACTGCTTGATTCGGTCGACTATCCAAATCAATTGGAAATATGACCAAATGAAATTTGGTCAAAGGAATCAAAAATGTAATGAAATGATTAGGAGAATAAATTAATTGGCATATTTTTTTGTTCGTGTTGGTTTTCTGAGCTTAAAGATTTAAAATTTTTTTAAATATGAATACCATGGGATGGAACAGAATGATGGCGAGAAAATACTATCCTTGTGGTAAAGGAATAACTCGAAAAATTAAATAAATAATTTTGAGTAATTTATCGTCAGAATTAGTTTAACTTGGTTTTAATTTACGTTTTTATCGTTCTTAGATCAAAATAATACTGTAAATATCCGTTATCTAATGATCTCCCGAGTAAATGAAACCGTTGCAAATATTCTTCAATGGATGTTGACATAATATTGTTCGTCATATTATTTCATAATATTTAGTTCACGAACCCATGTGGTGGATATCAGATTAATATGAAGATGCAATCATTGAAAAAAAATTAAAAATTCAGTAAAATATATTGAACATTTTAATTACAATAATTCAGCACTTTGGATGAGTAGGGCAGAATATATTTTAAGGATGTTAAAATATTACCCCAAGATACAGGCAATAATCTATCTGTTAATGATTTACATATGTTTATGTAATGATATAGTGTGAATAAATTTGTCAGCGATTCCTCTCAATCAGTAAACAATAGGATAAATAGCTACCAATAATATTTCAGTTCTGTCTACCTGGGTCTATTTTGTCCATTATTTCGCTATATATTCGATAATACAACTAAGCAATGAATATTTCAGAGCCTAAATGTTGAAATATCAATGCATCAGTTTTTAAATATAGACGAACTTATTTTGTTTAAAAATATATACATCATGTTTGTCCATTTAAGAGAAGCCAGATTGCAGCCATTTCATTATGAACACTGTTTGAAGTGTTTTGGAGAAGAAACTGATTTGTAACTCTTTTTTTGTAAAATATAGAGTAGTCAGTAAAGTGAAAGACGTATTCAAATGTTAATATTCTTGAAATGAAAAACTCTTCGCGTTCGAAAATTTAAAACAATTTCACCAATCACATTTTTTAGGTAAATATTTTATTTTATTAGTGACGAAGGAAGATACGATCATTTCTCTCATTTCAGACACACTGACAAGACAGGGATGTCAAGGTTTTGTGTTTTTCTTTATTTCTTTTGGACCAGTCGCTCGGTCCACTCGACACGTGCGTCGTTAGCGGCGACTTAATCCGTCCCGGGGTCTTCTGATTCCCGCAACAGCAGTGCCCATCCCTCCCTGACAACCCCCGCGCCCCACCTTACTTCGCCTGCCACCACCCCAAATTGACAGCTTCATGCGTCCTCCTCGGGTACCTACTCCCCTCTATCCCTACCGTTTCCTCCCACGCCCCTTTAGACAACCGCCACTGCTATTGCCGTGCCCCGATTGCCCCCACCTGCCACTCCTTCCCACCGCCCTTCGAGGCGAACTCCCTCCCTTGCCGCACATACATCCACCGGCCCTAACTCTCTCAAGCCCCCCCCAAACTTCAACCCTCACACTCCTCATCCCAGCACTCACTCCATGGGAAGGCAATCCACCCTTCTGGACCATCCAATCATCTTCTTTTCCGCCCCTCTACCTCCTCAAACTCTCCACTCTAACACTCCCCATTATCTCCTCGGACCTATCTCCCATTAAAAAATGTTAGCTCCTGTTAAGGCCTTCTCTTTACGCCACTCCTCCCTTCTGCCCTTCTCTCATTTCAGAGGCCGGAGATCACGTCTCTCGAGCACCAATTTACCTCGGTCCTACCCTCCCATGCCTATTCCCCCTCTGCACGTCTGCAGACATGCCAACTCTCCCGATTTAAGCGGGAGACTCCCGATTTTCCGAGACTCCCAAACTGATGAACTGTTCAAATTGTGTACTTAGCTTAACATGTTAATAAAGTGTGACATTCATTAAAAATTGGCAAAGTGTCATAAAGGGATTAAGGTGCCATGCAAATATTGTGGTAATTAAAAGTGATTACTTCGTGATACACTTCTAAAAATCTCCCGATTTTTCAATTTTGAAAGTTGGCATGTCCTCCCGATTTTTCATTTTTGAAAGTTGGCATGTCTGACGTCTGCTTTGTCGATGTATGTATTTCCGGAACCAGTCTGAGATTTTTTTGATTTTTATAAATTTGATGCATGCGTCTATCTACTATATTTACTTAACTAGATTAGGCGAGAACATAAACTGCCTGATTTTTATTAATGAGACCATTGTTTTTTCAAAGCTTAACCAACTTAATAGGATTTCACTGCAAAATGGAAGTAATATGCCAAGTACTCATTTATTAAATCACGCAATTCATCAATCTAAAGCCTAACAGACATCAGATGCGCCTATGGATTGAATAAGATCTTAGTGAAAACGGTTTCAAGGCCATTTGCATTACCAAAGTTTTTATGAAATATGTTCTGGAAAAACCCAGAAAGTTTAAATCTCTTCATTGTAAAAATCGTATCTTTAAAGATATCGTCTTTGGCAACGTAAAGATGTTTGGAAAACTTTGTAATTGATTATGAAAAGGTAGTATTTTCAATATATTACAACATGTACGTCACGCTATTTTATATACACGTATTAAGTAAAGATTTATCATATGGTACATATGCCTCGAAATTTTTCTGCTATCCCTTGCCCTGCCAATTCTGCGACTGTCCTTTCCTTCCAGGCCCACTCAAGACGTATCTCCTCCTCCCCTCCTCCCATCCTCCGCTCTGCCCGTCACTCCCACTCGCTGACCTTCCCCACCCCCTCCTTGACCCCCCATCTCTCCCATCCCCCCATCCCAATAGCAGCCCTCAGCAGGGGTCGGACAGCCCTTTTCCTATTCCCTCAGCCCCATCAACCCACATAATTCCCTTTCCGGTTCCCTCCATCGCTCCTTACTCTTTGACCTCCCGTCCTCCTTTCGCACTAGGCTACAACCACCCCCCAAATATCCCCCTTCTCAAACTCCTTAAACCAATCTTCCACCCTCGTACACCTATTCCAACAACCCTTACCACCTTCCCTCCCACACCTCATCCTCTTACTCCCAACCAACCCTCAGACTCCTGGACTGATAAACGCCTCCAAAGGAGAGTTTTGCATAATCTGTCTCCCTTGGTAGAAGTTTACAAAATATTCTTATCCAACTTCATAAAAATTGTCTCAATTGCATGGTTTCTTACACCCGTGGACACAAAAATACAAATACTGAAGCTTAAGCCACCAGCGAATCATTGTTATGCTCTATAAGCGAAGCATTGACGTCAAAAAAATGTTGTGATGATTTTTGTTGCCAGAATCAAATTCGAACTGTTTAAAAAGTGTTAATTATTACTGTATGATAAAAATTGAAAATGAATATCTAAAAAAGTCTAAAAAATTAGTTAACATCATTAAATATTAAATTAATTTTGGTTTGAAAGTACGAACTGTTATTTATATTTGAATTTTGTTAATGTAAAAATTCTTAAGGTTCGTGTAGTTTATGGAAAAGTTCTTTTCTGATAATTTATGGATTAAGGCTTTGTATACCACTAAATGTTTCATCAAACAAAGGCCTGATGGCTGGAGTCGGTCATTTTGTCTTATTTTTATAAAATTTCGCGCCAAATTATGGTGTCATCTGTTTTCATTTACCGCTTGCTAAAATTTCTCGGGAAATGAATAGGATACAAGATATGAAATTAGCCCCGATAGACAAAATTTACTAGGATCTCGACGTAACTCTTTTGGCGTTGATGGGCTCCCATTTATCCGGAGCTTCTACACAGAACGCTCTGGTCGATCCCCCTTATCTTAGTCTTCATTCATTGTTCCTGCACGCGTACCCTGCCCTCTCTATGCCGGGGCCCCAATAGCCTTCTGGTCCTTCTCACAAGAGCCATAAGCAACACCTTCCACCCCCCCTCCTCCATTCCACCCCCCCTTTCTTTCCCGAAGTACGAGGAGTGTTCAACATGTAATAAGAATTTTAACTTTTTCGGACAATAATATTTATTTATTCTTACACATTGATATTTTTGCCTTCAACGTAGTCCCAAATGGAGATTATGCACATGTGCCAGCGCTCCTTCCAAACCCCGAAACACTTCTCAAACTTGATCTTTCAGATAGCCTTTAGTTCTTTCAGCGATGCACTTTTAATGCCATCTACGGCTGTAAAACGACGGCCTTTCAAGGTTCTTTTATTTTTGGGAAATAGAAAAAAGTCACACGAAGCATTATCTGGCAAATATGGAGGCTGTGTCATCGTTACAGTATTGTTTTTGGCCAAAATTGGCGAAAAAGTAATGAAGTGTGAGCTGGTGCATTACCGTGATGCAAAAGCCATGAATTTTTTTTCCACAGATCCGGGCGTTTCTTTCAGATTGCTTCACGCAAACGGCGTTGAACTTGTAGGTAGTACTTCTTATTGACCATTTGACCTGGCGGCAGGAATTCATGATGCACTATGCCATTAAAATCGAGCATTACCTTCACGTTCGACCGCACTTTTCAAACCTTTTTAGGTCTTGGCGAGCCAGAATGCCTCCACTGGGATGATTGAGCCTTAGTTTCAACGTCATATTCATGTTCAAACCCATCTTTTGTCACCTGTTATAACGTTTCAGTAATTTTGCATCGTCGTATACTTCATTTAGTGACTCCTGAGCAACTTCCATTCGCCGCTGTTTTTGTTCAAAATTCAACAATTTTTGAACGAATTTTGCTGCCACACGTTTCATACGCAAGTAATTGGGAAAAATGTCATGGCATGATCCAATCGATATGCCAACATCATTAGCGACCTCTCTAATTGTGATTTAGCGATAGTTTATAATCTTTTCTTTCACTTTTTCCACGTTTCAACCGAATGTTGATGTGCTCGGGCGTCCAGGGCGGTCGTCAACTTCAAGATCTTCACGGCCTTCTTGGAAACGCTTGTACCACTCGTTAACTCTTGATTTACTCATAGCAGAGTCACCATAGGCCTTTGTTAACATGTTACACACTTGATTTAATTTTTTACGCAAAATTTGATTCAAAATATTTGATTCATTTCTTTTAACAAACGAAAATCGCCGAGCTCATAAAACACCTCCAACCTTGGTGGCTGTCACAGGCAAAGTCAACAGTGAAAACAGCTGAAAGTTATATAATACTTTAGGGACATGTATACCAACATATTAAAAAAATTGACAATCGGGCTCTCCAAGCGCGCGAAATAAAATTCCCGTTGTTTTAAACACACCTCGTACATACCTGCAAGTATTGCTCACAACTACGACGTAGAACAACATTAATGAAACACTCGTACCTCTCCAGATTAAATGCTTGGTTTCTACTTGATACAAAATTTCTTTAACTACTAAATGTCCAGGTGAGACACAATCTGCGTCGTCACCCAAAAATCACTATAAAGGAATGCGCACACACATATATTTACATGTATGCATATATATATATATATATATATATATATATATATATATATATATATATATATATATATATATATATATATATATATATACACACACACACACGAGGGTCATCCGGAAAGTAGTACCCGTTCGTGAAATAAAGACACAAAAGTAAATATTAACAAACATAAAAAATTTTATTTGAAAGAGGATACTTTAAACTACTTCTCAACATAATCTCCAAGCAAATTAAGGCAATTGTCATAACGTGTGACAAGTTTCTGTATTCCTGCTGCATAGTCCTTCGCCGCCAGCTCATTGAGATACAGGGTCACTCCTTCTTTAAGTACTTCATCGCTGTCAAATCTTTTTCCTGCCAAAAAGTCTTTAAGCTTTGTAAAGAGATGAAAATCTGAAGGGGCCAAGTCCGGGCTATACGGTGGATGGTCGAAATTTTCCCATTTGAATTGCTGCAAAAGTTTTTGTGTTATCCCAGCTGCATGAGGCCTGGCATTGTCATGAACGAGAATGACACCAGTAGACAATAGACCTCGCCGCCGATTTTGTATTGCCCGCCGTAATTTCTTTAATGTTTCACAATACGCATTGGCATTAATAGTGTCTCCACGGGCCATAAAATCAATAAGCAATACACCTCGTCGATCCCAGAAAATGGTTGCCATGAGTTTCCTGGTGGACTGAACTGTCTTGAATTTTTTTGGTTTGTTTGGTGAATGAGCATGATGCCAATCCATTGACTGTCGTTTACTCTCAGGTGATGCATAACAAACCCATGTTTCGTCACCAGTAATTATGCGAATCAAGAAAGAGTCTCCTTCATCAGAATAACGTCCCAAAAACGTCAGTGCTGCAGCCATACGCTTGGTTTTGTGCTCATCTGTAAGCATGCGAGGGACCCATCTTGCACAAATTTTTGCACAATGCAGATGGTGTTTAACAATTTCATGAACAATTGTTCGAGAAACATTGGGAAAATGCTCACAGATTTCATCAATTGTAACGCGCCGATCGTTCCTCACGAATTCGTCAACTGAGCTCACCAGTTGGTCTGTAATGACAGACGGTCTCCCCGAACGCTCATCGTCGTGTGTGTTCCCCCTCCCCATGTTGAAGTTGCGACACCACCGCCGAACAGACGACTCGTCCATTACATTGTCTCCATACACCTCCTTTAATTGGCGATGGATATCACATGGGCGAACGTTTCTTGCATTGAGGAATTTAATCACTGCCCTCACTTCACAACTGGCGGCGTTCTCAATTTTTTTAAACATTGTAAACAATCACAGAAACAACACAGGCAATGCTAGCGTCACGCAACTTGGCTCAGAGAAGGCAGACAAGCCACTGAAGCTATCTGACCTCGTCCAGCGGCTACTCGCGTCGTCAGCACTTCATGCGGTTCTAGGCAGCTATGGATAAAATCCTTATATATATATATATATATATATATATATATATATACAAATGCATATATATACATACATATACACATATACATATATATATGTATCTATATATATATAGATATATATAGTGATATATATATATATATATATATATATATATATATATATATGTATATATCACTCTTCTGAGCGAATCGGTCACCAAGTCCCCCGCTAAAGGCCCGGCCGCTTCACGACCGGGACCTTCCAGCTCTTCCCCTACCGCGGCAACTCTACCGCCCCCTGCCATTTCCCCCTCCCCCACCTTGTCCGCTTCCCATTGGCCCCTTACCTCTCCTCCCGTCACCCTTCTCTTGCACATGTCCTCTCCGCTCTTCTCCGACAACGGCATTCTGATGACGACGGCCGTGCCGTCGAAATGTAAATATCCAATGTAAGTGTCCTTCTTTTATGTTTCTATGTGTGTGGTGTTTTTTGTGTTAGTGTTTGTGTGTTTATATATATATATATATATATATATATATATATATATATATATATATATAAACACACAAACACATAGAAACATAAAAGAAGGACACTTACATTGGATATTTACGTTTCGACGGCACGGCCGTCGTCATCAGAATCATGTAGTGTCATCAAGTGTATATATATATATATATATATATATATATATATATATATATATATATATATATATATATATATATATATATACACTTTTTTGGAAAACCCACAAACGTGTAATGTAAATTCACTGATAGTCATAACAAACACAGAAACCAAAACACAAAAGAGGAAAAACTAACTGGTTCTCGAATTTTCGATGGTCCAACCACCTTTCTCAAGAGGAATTAGGAACAGAACTCAGTTCTGTTCCTAATTCCTCTTGAGAAAGGTGGTTGGACCACCGAAAATTCGAGAACCAGTGAGTTTTTCCTCTTTTGTGTTTTGGTTTCTGTGTTTGTTATGACTATCAGTGAATTTATATATATATATATATATATATATATATATATATATACACACAGGCATACTACGTGTAAATTTACCTGTATATTTGAGGTACACGCTAGGCTTGAGATATGACTACAGAACCCAAAGATCAAAGAAGTAGGTCTTTGGTATCACTACTTACAGCCAAGGATGTCAGCATTAGATAACGGGAGTGGCCTTTGGTTAAAAATTTATTTTTAACGTGAGATTTGATATAAGTTTATGAAAAATAGCAATGTAATCGGGATTGTGGAGATATTGATTAGAAGTTTACAAGAAAACTCATTTTATAGAATTGATTTTAAGGAGAAAATCAGTGAACTTTTCAACCTATATATTTCACATCAGGTAATTTTGGTAAATATGTGTGATCTTCATTAACCCTATTATTCATCTCTCTTACTCAAATTCTCAGTATTCTTCACAAATGATAGCATGAATGCTTAGTGTCAGTCAGAGATTTAGGCTTCCTACCAGAAGGTTCAGGGTTCATGTAATTTCATTGGTTCAAGGTTGTCCTTTAAGAAGCCTCAGGTGGTCAGAGGAGTGAACGTATTCCCCTGCCTTCTCCTCCCTCTCTCCCACGCTGCCCTCTGGGTCAGCACACGATGTGAACTCGACCCTTTTCTATCAGAGACAAATTTTGTTGGCTTGTTACATTAATGGTGGCTCCTCCTTTCACCCCACCCAAACTCTTCACCCTTGATATTCACAAGTTTTCCTTTACCTCCCGCTGAGAGTCTCTCATCCGCACCCATCACCTTCTGCCCCGACCACATGCGACTCCGTAGGTAGGCAACTCTCACGTCATCCCTCGAGAGACCCGAACACTGAACACCAGATTAGAACTTATTACCAAGGTGTACCGCTATTTTACGCGCGACGACGAGGATACCACTCAAGCTCACTGTTACGTAATCGTTATGCAAATACAACAAAATTGGAACTTTTTTTCTGTCGACAAGATTTGTTTAAGGATTCATTTTCTTCTATCGCATGATCGTTCTAATACGAGTAGAAGGACATTGTAGTGCAGAGCTACGGCGATAGACTGCAGACCGGAGGACACTGGATTCGATCCTTTGGCACCCCTGAAGGAAACTTCAGCTTTACATAAGCTTTGTGATTTTTCGAGTACCAGATCGTGCTGGAAAACCAAAGTTCACACAGGGAAAGGATTTAACCTGTCCCTCTTACCCTGATGTGTGAATTTCACATGCCATTAGGCTAGTTGAGCCCTAACGTGGGCTAACAAACCATACTTTGGCTTGATAACTGTGGATAATATTTTATTTCTAGCAATTCACATGGCCCCCAGCACTAAGTGATGCTGTCTCTAATAGTCAATGAAAATAGTCATCTTTCTTTTTGAAAACTTTTTCCAAACCATTGTTATGGACATTTTTGTGCCAACTCCCACATGCCCTTGAATTAGAAAGAGGGATATTTTATAAATGTCATGTCAATTCGAGGTTTTTTTACCTTTTGAACCTCTTAATTGTTAAAAAACGATTGTTTTTATTTTCAATTCTGATATATTTAATGTGAACTACTTAGGGATATTGGTCTGAAAAAATCATAATTACGGCAACGAAATATAAAGCGTCCATATGATATTCGACGCTCAGGAATCGAGAATTCAAATCCCGATCACATGCATGGCAGACCTTTTCCAACTGCTAAATTTTGTTTAACTGTTGTTTCAATTGATGCAATATGAACAAAACGTTATAACTGGTACACGCTGGTGTTTTTGAGAACAATGTTAGATGCGTTATAACTGACATCCGTCAATTAATATTTAAAAGCTAATTGTGTGTTTTTCATACAAAGGAAGGCATTATTCCACGAGCAAAAGTAAATATAGCCCATTATAACTAAATTAAAACAAGTAATATTAATCATCCTTGTCATTATGGATTTATTGGAAACAAAATAGAAAGGAGGAGATAAGTTGAAACCACACGAGGAAGACTTCGGTACTGATGCATACGTGTAGGTTAATTAAAGGGGAACGTCGAAGAGCTTCTGCGAGGGTATTTCCTACCGAATTGACGCATTAGAAGGGGAAGAGTGGAAGTCGCTACAAGTGAGTGATCTTTGAATAGGAATATGGACGAAGTTTTGTGTAAAAAGTTAAGTTTGCTGGGAGATGTTTTGAAATCAAAATTTGTATAAATTAATACCTTACGAGTATTTAGGGAAAATTTTTGGAAAATTCTACTTATTCTTTACTTTGGGATAGTATAAAATGTTAATGCCAATGTATCCTTTAGCCAATTATTCCGTTTCCAATCGGATGAAAGAATAGACGAAATTATGCGTTAGCAAAATAAAATTTTATTAAGAAATAAAGAATAAGAATGAAGGTTTTATAATCAAAGCAGCCTCAAATGTGTACTGTAATTTAATCAATTAGAGCTATTTATATTTTATTAATTATTGAATTTGGATTTTATAATTACCACCTCCTACATGATTGATTATTAATCTATATTTTAATATAATAAATGCTTTATATATTTCTAACAAGCACAGAAATTGAAATAATTATTTACACAATTTTCAGTAACCAAACTTTCTCTTCTTGGAGATATTAGTGAAATAAGTTACAACTAGTGCATATTGGAGCCAAAATATTATTTCTATCTTAGCATTGATTCAAGCGTTGAGTAGAAGGAGCGGTTGCTGAAAAGCATCAAGCCATTCCATTGAGAAATCTATGTATCCAGCTGCCGAAAATTTTCATCCACATGCAATTATCATTTATTAATGAACCCATCATCAAGTATGAGGTTAAAATCTATATATATATATATATATATATATATATATATATATATATATATATATATACACACACATATATATATATATATATATATATATATATATATATATATATATATATATATATATATATATATATATATATATATATATATATAATTTCACACATAGAAATAGATATAAGGAAAGGGGATAGAAAAACACAAAAGACGAACACAGGAAAACACATATGCATGTATATGTATAATAGTATATAATCCCTATAGTATGTGTCGGTTTTGAGATTTACAAATTATTACACGTAGTGCGATATTCTCTTTATGACAATCGATGTATGGCTGAATCGACAATATAATATCCATAATATACACCTTCACATCCCCTAAGAGGAAGTATCAAATTCGGGCACCCAAATAATCACCTCTACCTGTAAAACGTAAATTATGATTAAATATTTTCTTATTTTCATTTAACGTGTTGTTTTTTATTGTTATTTTGGACGAATCTTCTTCCAGGTGAATAATTCATATTTCCATCCTTCCCCAGCTCCTTCAACTTGTCAACCGTCCCCACTCTTCTGCTGGTATAGGTACTCAATCCTTGTAAATCGGGCTCGCCCCTCCTGCCCACCCCGCCACTCCCCCCACCAAACCCCCGCCATCCCATTACATACGGGATAAGAGAGAGAGAGAGATATCCCTCCCCCACTCCTTATTCCCCTCTCTCTCCTCCCCCTCTCATCGTACACATTGCCCCTATCTCTCTCACCGTAATGGTGCGCTCAATGGGCCAAGTCGATCGCGCCTTGTAAAGACATCAATTAATCAACCCACCCGGTCGCTACCCCCCTCCCTCCCACACCATCAACCCTCATCACCCCTCCCTCACGCACTCCCCGGTCCACATCCTTCCCTTCCCCCCCCGCGTCTCCTCCTCTGGGAATCCCATACCTGTCTTGCCTCTGCCTGAAACCCGCCACTCTCCTCCGAACGTCCGCCCACCCATCGCCCCTCTCTCCTTTTCCCAGGGCGTCTTTTCTTCCTCCCTCTCCATCCCAACTCCTTTCTCCTCCTCCCCCCTTCATCCCCCCAGCGTCCCCTGATGCTTCCCATTTGCCATTAACTTTCTTCATTTAAGAGGAGAGGGGTCCTCAACAGGCGCTTGCTTTGCAGACCCAGAGGCTGTTCCCTTTCCCTTCTCGCCCCCCTCTCTCTCCCGCGATAACCTTCCGGCCCTTCCCCTCCATTCCTTCCCACTCCACTTTCACCCCTCTCGTCCAACCAACTCAATTCGCCAACACCCTGCTCCTGCTTATAAAGACCAGCGAGGAAAATCACCAAACCCTCTACCCATACACTTCCACCAGCCTGCCGTCTTACCATCGCGAAAAGACACCTCTTACCATCGCTCACTCTCACCCTTCTGTATTGCTATTCTATTTGCCTTTCAAAGCTCCCCAGAATCGTTCTAGCCCCATCAAAAGCCCCCTATTCCCTACTCCGCCTCACTTTTCCCTTGCTCCTCTCCAAAACCATTCCGCCGTGGAATGATCCCTCTCCTGCTCCCTTCCCCATTTCTTTGCCTCCCCTCCGCTTCCCATAGCTTGCCCTCGCCTTCCGACTGGAAACCTTCCCTTTTGCCACTCCCTGCCTAGAATATGACAAAAGCTTGACGTCCTGCGTTATTCGAAAGGTCATTGAGAATTATTGCGAAGCTTACCAAAGGCTCCCTCGAGTGCGGTTTTGGTGCTTTATGCGACAAAATGTCATCCTTTAATTCCACGTGGCGGCATTGGGTGGTTTTACTATCCTGCCCACTTGAAGTAGCCCACCTTAAAAAAATGGATTGAACGACCATTAACAACTTTGCCAAGTTACAACTGATTGTCAGTCTCCTAGGAGATTTCATCTTCGGGTTGGCCAAGTGGCAAGATGCCAGGGATCTGTTAATGGCTTTGAGGTGCCAATCATGCCACATTCATAAAATATTCACGTCTGAGGACGTTTTATAAAGATCGGCCTCACGCTTTTCCTTGGGTTGGAATTTCAATCCTTTAGACGAAATATAATGAACGACTGGTAATCTTGCATTGGAAATTGCAACTTCATTATGGATAATTTATAATGTATGTCATAAAAATTTTCAATTATATCATATATTATCGCGAAATGTGAGTTCTTTTTATTTTAACGTAGATATTAATTTTCAAATAAGGCAACATTGAAGCTCATATATTTCCGTATTTGCATTGGGGGAAGATAAATGAGTGTAACTATATGTTATTGAGTATTGAAACAAACAATATACGTGGGGTTTTTACAGATAAAATAAATCCGCAATGTTAACTTAAAAATTCCAAATTAACCAAAACATCTCAACGTAAGTAAAGAAATAAATAGCAAAGGTGGTATAAAATGTAATGTTTTGGGACAGTTTTTGGAAGTACTTTAGCGCCATCCCATTAATTGACGAAGTGGTATCCCTCAAAGATATTTAGACTTCATGTGATTCGTGTAATTTAATAACCTTCTCTGTCATGGTGCCATCTATTCAATTATATCATAAACAAAATAAGAACAAGTACATAGTTTATTTGAACATATTTCATTATTAAATACTTCGCTCTTATATTAGGCAAAGTATTAGGTAAAACAATCCAAATTTAATTGAAAAATTCCCATTACATTCCTTATGTACAGAAGCATCATAGTCTTCTCCCTAAGTAATAATTACTTATAATCAGGAAATTTTAAAACCTTAGTCTAGAAGTTTGGCTGTGAATTTTAAAAGAGATTCTAGTATATTTAAATTTTATTATCCATCATTAAATGTTTTCTCCCTATTTCAAATGACTCGGTTTCACCTTTTAATGGAAGCAAAAAATTGAAACCTATTTTTCAATAATAGCTCGCTTATTTTCAAAATGAGTCATGTATTTAAAGCTAAATATACCTGGATCCTTGGATGGGTGCATATCCGGGCGCTTTTTCGGTTTACTGTCAGGATGTTTGGCTTGAAAGCTGGTGGCCTACTTATGTTTTTCATGTGTTCACAGATATACACATCGGAATAAGTGAATTTGAGGAGGCCTCGTGTAAGGCTCGCGTATTCATCTTCTTTAATATTATTTACCTTATTTAGCAGGGTTTAAAAAATTATATGGCATTTAAATCAATTAATTGACAATCACGAATTCCGAACCAGATCAACACTGTTTAATTATCCTTGGTTGTATCTTTGTTACCGCAGAATTTCCTGTTCATTACAATTTAATGAAAAATATGGCGTACCTTTTGCTTTAGGAATATATAACGGCAATTGTTTTTCCGAAATAAACAAAGACTTGGCGGTAAGTATCAAAGGTATAATTGTCGCAGGACATGAATAACTTTAGTTAGATCTGGTTACATTGGACATTGAATTTTCAGGCCAAGAATGGGCCTACCATTTACCCTTTTTTCAACCCTATGTTTATCTTCGTTCGAAACTCCTGAATACTTAACATACTTCCTCCTCTTGTTCGAACAATTTTTCTTGCCTCCCGATCGATCTCAGTGCCAAAGTTATCGGCGTCTCCATATTGTATTTCATTGTCCGCAGGACGCTATCCTTCCGAAGCCATTATCGCCCATGAGGGAGATCGAGGGCCAACAAAGGGGTGGGATATGGAAGGGAGCGGTTGGGTGGACGGGGTCTGGGACGCGAGAGAGAAACTCGACGCCAAAATTAGTATGCTCTGCTTAGGATGCACTTCCTGATGGCGTCCCATCGGCCGGACCTCAGTGGGGGCCGTAATTGGCACCCCCATCCGAACGCCCACTCCCAGCATCCTCACCCCTCCGGTGGCCCACGTTTGGCGGTGGCCATACGCGTCCCACGGAGCCCACCCCCGGCCGGTAATCGAACTGGGGAGCGCTGCACTTGCCTCGCCTCCTACGAGAGGACCCTTTCGGAGGGGACCTCGTGTTGTTTGCGGTCGCGTGTGGACAGGGAGCGCGCGTTGGTAGCTGGGCCCTCTCATCTCCTCAAAGGGGTTTCTCATCAAAGGGGCCGTCTCAAAGGCCACGGGGAGTGCGGCCATTTGGTTCCGGGCGCGTGTAGTCTTCGTCGCCGGCAAGCGTCGTGATCCCTCGCCACTCCCCGTTCCCCATTACCCCATGTCCATTTACCTCCCAGGACCTCTGTCACCCTCACTCCTGCCACGGAAGGGTGTTTTAGGGTGTCGCCGCTCGGAGGGGGCAGAGGGGGGCAAGAGGTCTGTGTGGTAAGAGCGATGGACCTAGGGGGCGACTTTAACGAGCAAATCGATGGCCGCCGGACATTGATGGAGGTAGGCAACCCGCAACAAGGATGCGTCCACGCGGGTTGCCGTCTTTCCGGGCGTGATCAGTCTTGGAATCGAAAGGGTCGGAAATTTTTTAATTAAGGCAGCGAACGGCGACACGTTTGCGCTTCAGGGATCCAGTAATTAGTTACGCCGAAAATTCAAGAGAGAAATGGCGTAAAATTATACAAACTTTTCTCCAACAATTAATTGGTTCAGGATTGAACAGCCGCCACTGAGGAATCTGTCATATTCCTCACTTTGTAAAGATCTATCGATGTTTCCTTATAATACAGGTATCTGGTAAAAGTGGCCTGTTTGGACGTAATTGATTATCGTTTGAACTTAATAATTTTAACACTTCATTTCAGCACTGTCATCACCGTTGACGGTATATGCGAACGTGATAATGTAATTCGTTAGGGATGCTCAAAACGTTGATTTGCCATCGACAAATATAATTTTCTCGATTTTGTAAATTTCATCCTTTATTGATTACCTCTTCTCAAGTGAATGAGAAGCCTGTGGCATTTTCCCGTCTTCTAGAGACGCATTGGCCTAGGTGGTGTAGTGACCTAAGTCTTTCGCTTGCTAAACGGAGTGCCCCGGGTTCAATTTCCCAGATGAAACCTACAGCCATGCACCTATAATTTAGGCCGCGCGATTTACTTTTACCGTAACTTCGCAGGAAACCTCAGATGACACAGATAACGTAACTAGATCCCCTGCTGTAGGTGTGTGAATCTTGCACCTCTATTGAGTCTCTGGTGAGTTGGGATCCAGCCTCAACTGGCAAAAGCGACCTTCTCATTGATTGCTGGTGTCTGGATGGTGGAGATGATTAATTATTTCTCTCATATTTAATTAAAATGAAGACATAAAATTCGAAGAAGTCTTCGTGTTTTTTTTTCAAAAATTTGTGATTCATCTGTGAAATGAATTCAAAAAATATAAATCCATAATCTTCAATTTTTTGGTGTCCATGATTACAAATCACAGGTTAATAAGGTAGATGCAATGTACTATTTCGAACATATTTGTTTCAAATGCCAATATTACCTCGATTGCAATAATGAACTTGACAAATACGAATATTTACGATACCTCTTTACAATAAAATATTACATTTCAATATTTTCATTACATTGCTGTACATTATTGTTCAATACAACGATATTCCTTCATCTCACGTTATTGATAAATCAAGGAGTAAGATAAAGTATAACTCCATCCTCCTATCAATTTATAACTCATAATTAGTCGCAATTTGGCTCTTAACTACTCATCACCTGCTTCTAAATGAATTACTCTCTAACAGTTGACTCTGTGCACTAATAATGCCTCGGGGGTATCTCTAGCTCAATCACTCTAAGCTTCTACTGCGACTAAGAGGAATTGAAAATCTGCTTTACAGAGATCAAATATTTTCAGTTTTTCCTCCAACTTGGTCCAGTCAGACTTTGCGTGATATTATGCTATAATTTATTTCACGTTGGTGACTTGATTGCGTGGATTCACTTTCACCGTATTTGCAAAGATGATTTCTTTCTTTGACCTGTTTGTTAAAATGAGGTATATTTCTTGTAAATGTAACGTATACTTTTTATTAGTGCTCTAATTATATTTATCACCCTTTCGCTGCTTTTATGTTTTCTCACATTAGTCATACCCTGTTAAGTTTCGCAGGGTTTCACACCTCCTTCATATGTGGGTGTTTTCTCGCAGTTGCTTATTTTGTGGCTTAGGATATAGGCTCATAATCATCAAGCTATTCCCGCCAATGTATATATTTAGTCGCTTTTTAAATTTTAGAAAAACAAATGTAAAATTTCTACACTCTTGATTTCGACGTAGTTAGGATATGTGGGGATTATAGTTCATGGAATAAGGAACACAATGCATCCATCCATAGATTTTTAATTAAATGTGTGTAGTGTCTACGCTTAAATGTTGAAACTACTCATTCCTCAATAAAATGTCAAAAGTAGACAACTGCATTATATTCCTTATTTAATTCTGCTCTCTTTATTGTGATTGGTGATGTATTCCTACTTGAAGATGACCATGGGTTAGGTGGATGAAAAAATATATGTCCTCAATCTCGCGTCAATAAAGACTTTTTATTATTTTTACAACTATTTCGTATCGACCGTACCGCACCTGTAACTTAGAATATATATAAATTTATTACTTATGTCACGTCTCTTGATTTCCTTTATAGAATAAACATTAAATGAAATAAGTTAGTGACATTGAAATAAAAGATAAATATCAAGAGTTGAGAAATTGGACAGTGTCTGTTTTACTACAGTTTTATATGTCAAACACTGCTTCTAGATTAACGTAAAGATAACAGAAATGAGAGTGAGTGGTGTGTTCTTCTATATGAATACTGGAATAGATACTAGCGTAAAATATAACTAAGAGAATTACTTATCTCTGTTTAAACAAGAATTAAAGAGTAATCCGGGGAGAGTGTTGACAGATATAATTTTGAGGAACGATTTAGTAACTGCGAATAGATACAAAATTGTGACATTTTCATCAGAGATTCATAGACTGTTTATTGGAAAACAATATTTTTTATAACCAATGCCCTTAGCTTGCGGTTATATTTATCTTAAATATTATAACCAGATTTGTCCTAAAATTATTGTCATTCATGCGTACAGTTCTTTCTAATAATTTATTTCGGGAAGAAAATATTTGGTATACATTTTGGTTCCTTTGCCCCAGTATTAAATATGAGTTAGAAGGACAGAATATTGTCACAAACCGAAGGGTCTGCCAATCATTCGGCAAAGGATAAATAAATTACAGGGGACGGCACACGAGACTGTTAGATCCGGATCCTCTCCCCAGAAATCTTACACCCACTCCATCTGTACCCTGGGGCGCCATGTATTTTTAAAAGCCTGTTGGCCGTTTACCGGACCCTAAAATATTAGCGTAATCTTTTCGTGAATCTCTAAAGGAATATATATTTCTAGAACTTTCCACCACTTTGCTTTTTGCTACTAATGCCAGAAGTATTTAAACCTATTATGGGAGAAAATGCTTTTTTGAAAGTTAAATTCAATTTTATTGGATCACTAATTCTGAATTTATCATCTCGCCCTAATTTTGCCATTCTAGCTCCCGAAAGAGTTTGTGAGTAGGGATATGAGGTCACCAGCCATTAAAGGGAATTTTAGATTTGTTCACGAGGTTTAAAAATTGTTAAGAATTTCTGATTACTGACTTGGGTCAACGTTTAATAATATTCCGGATTTCCATTGTATTTTTTTACAAGAATTTAGAGTGAAAAACTGTTTTTTTTTTCGTTAATCGCCTGTCCATTTTCCTTAGTTTATAGCAAACACTTCTAAAAATGCAACCCTATCGGTTTTTAATTTTCAGTATAGATACAGCTTTGGCATGGCAGTATTTTTCCTTAAATATGAATGGCATTTTTTCAGTAGTTTTTCCTGTATGCCATCTGCGTACCTCCGAATCCTCTCATTCGTACCCGTTTCCCTGTGAAGTTCATTTTTAAAGCCAAGAGTATTTCTGCGTTGTTGCTCTCCGGAAATAATTCTTTGGTTGCTCATTAATATCTCGAGTAGGATTGAAGGTGAATTTTTTACTCATGTGAACACAACAGATCTCATCGACGTTTACAAACAAATTTAAACCCATTATTAATGATATTATAATTTATCTCTTTAACATAGCGCTGCCTTATTATAAAATTTCTTCGATTCAAATCAGGTGGTAAGGCCCAATCAAAATATTTTACACATTCCGCACTTTTGCATTCTTTACTGTGCATCTCGTTTAATACTTTTGTAACGTTTTGTTTTACAAGCTGGAACAGATTTTTCATGTTCCAGTGTAATTTAGACTACATTTATTAATTATACCATTAAAAATCTTTCACATTAAATTTTGTGGAATAATTTTTTGATATCTTCAAACTAAGGGACTTAAACAACGATATCAAATACTTTATGTAATTACATGCCAACATAGGTTGAATTGAATTATAAGGGGGGAAAAACTCCACTGGCCGTAAAAATTTTTTTACGGCCAGTGGAGTTTTTCCCCCCTTATAATTTAACCTAGAGGCCGTAGAGCTCTTGATAATTCTTACTATAGGTTGAATTGGTCTTTTTGTTTTGTCAAAAAATGACAATATCTGTATGATTTTGAGAACTATAAAAAATCTAATTATTAATTTAAAAAATTGGAACGGTTTTTATAGGCTATTAAAATATGTATTTTCCATTTTAATGCGTTTACACTCTTTTCCTCTCTATAATCGGACAGATTCTAGCTTGACGCACCGTTTTAATTTTTTCCGGAGTTGACGTGTCCCGTTTACAATCTCCGGTGCCATCTGCGTCGAGTGCCATCTCTGTTTCCAGCCCACCACGTGGCATCATCAGGATTACGCTCGGATTACGTACTAGGTCTCGGAGATGACAATATTTTGTCAGTTTTCTCGAAGTACCTTCCTGTTTTTCTCGCTCCTCACTGCCATGGAATGCAGGTGGCCTACGGGCGCTAATTTGTCAGGCATCTCGCCTCCCTATGCCCGCTACTGCTCTGCAATTCACCCGCTCTCACTCCCTAATCTCAGTCCACCCTTCTGCCCCTCCCGCCTTGATACACAGACGCCCCCTTTCCATCTCCACCTCCCCGCCCCCACATCCAAAGAGTGCGTCTCATGTGTCGGTCACACTACCTACGCGCTGCGGTCTCCTTCCTAATTTTTACTACGTTTTACTGTCACCCTTTTTGGTTCTCAGGTCATGTATATATATGTACGATATATTGTATATATATTTATATATCATCAGTTATTCTACCCTAGGATTGGTTTACGGCAGCCCTCCATTCTACTCTTGTTAATGACAATGCCCTCAATCCTTGATACCCTCTCTATTTTACCTCCTTCTTAATTTGTCCCATGTACATGTCTCTTGTTGTTCCTCGTGGAATCTTCCCTTCTGTTATTATATTCCTAATAAATCCATTGTGCCTCAATATATGTCTCAAGCAATGTTTCAAGCAATCGGAGCACCTGGGCGCTTTATAACATCGCAGATCTCAGTTGAAATAAGGTTTCCTTTTTAGCTTAAGTGGCAGAGCATCCACCCGACAAGTGGAAGGTGCACTGTTCAAATCCCGGAAAAGGGAATATTTTTACGCATGTGATCTGCTCAAATCCGCCTTCCCCCCCTTTCCTGTGTTCGTCTTTGATGTGTTTTCCTATCTCATTTCCTTATTTCTATTTGTGAAGGGGTGTGTGTGTGTCTGTGTACCTATACACAATGACATAAAAAATCAGCTTTCATTCGTCCGTGAACATGACATTTATTCTTCTATGAAAGTGAAATAAAATATTTAACCGAATTCATGTTCTTTCTTTGATTTATATTTGTAATATAGCATGATTACAACGAAAATGAAAGTGGTGTTTTTGAACCTTCGATCACTAGAAATGTCAGTAAAAATACTAAAAGCCCCGTTTCCACGCGAGACGTAAATGCTTTGCACTACTTCTAGAAGTTTTATTGGATTTTAAAGTATTATAAGATGTCGTGTCGTGATTAGATGCCCATTATAGGCGTAAGATTAAATGTCCAATCTGGAAAAACCTGTTAGTTTTCATGAGTTAGGAGCCAAGTATCAATTGCTTGCAAATGCAGAGAAGATTTCTGAAATATTTTTCAATGCAAGTTTTTTTTCCAAAAATACCCCACTGACTGCCGAATTTCACGCACATATAGTCATTCTGAGGCTCCTAATCATTCATATGTATTTGTGTGTGTATGTTGATACACGCTTGCAAAAACACGCCAAAATGGCGATCGCAGATTCATTTCACATGAAAATAGATATTAGGAAAAGGTATACGAACGCATATAAAAGACGAAAACAGAAATGGCGGGGAATGTGGAATTGAGCAGATCACAAGCGTAAAAAAAGTCCGTAACCGTGGATCGCACGACGGATCGTAAAATTATAGGACAGATGCACTAACCATTGAGCTACTAAAAAACTAATATCGTAAACATATAGAATAGGTTAAAAACGTAAATTACAATTAAATCTGCGGTGTAATAGACTAGGACACAAAATGTAAGAATAGCAGGGAAAGCTCATACAAAGTTATAAATGATAGCAAAACTTCTTATCGTATCACGCTTAGCCAGAAGAGGGAAACGAGGCACATTTGACCAAATATTTTTTTTTACAGGAGAACCGGCCAAAATGGTGTACTCACATTCATGAACATGAACTTTGATAAAAGGAAAAGGATTAGGAAAACACATGTGCACAAAATAAATTCACAAATAATCCGATGTTTCCGAGGTAATTCAAAGAGAGAAAAGGAAGAGTTCCTTTTCTCCTTTGAGAAGGGTGAAAATGCGAAATACGAAATATGGTTTCTCCTGTTCAGTATTCCTTGACCGCCGAGTGTGACATATATATCCAATAGATCATGTCGGTACGTATTCTTCCTAAATCACGTTAAAAACCTATTAGAAAATGTGTTAGATTTCTTATATAAAATCTTCCGGCCAGATTCCTTCCTCATAGATACTATGAATCAGTACATATTGAGTCTTCTTCCCCCATTTTCCTAAATATTTCAATAGCTCCACAGAATTGTTGTCAACCTCCCACAGCCATATTTGGTTTCATCTCCCTTAATCTTATTTGACCTGATCTCCCACCCTCACACCCTCCACTGAAGTCAAAACACTATAGCAAGCTTTCATCTGGCTCTTGGATTCCTGGAATCTCCCAGGTATTAATATTAGACGCTAATTGCCCCCTTTATACTCCTAATTTCATCTCACTTTGCCCCCAACAACTTCCATATCATCCCCACTTTTTTATAATTCCCGCGCCTAACACCACCCCTCCAAACCCCTCCCCTCGCATACCTTTCCCACCTTCTCCTTCCATCCACTGCTCCCGGTCCCTCCTCTGCATCAGTTCTGTCTCTAACTCCTCTTGAGAAAGGTGTTTGCACCACAAAAAATTCGAGACCCAGCGAGTCCCCCTTTTGTTTTTCTGTGTTTGTGTCGACTAGTCCATTTATATTATTGTACACGTCGGAGGGATTTTCAAAAAAGTGACAAAGGTCTTATATATGTATATATATATATAATATCATTAGGTAATCTATCGTTTAAGGTAAGTTTTTGGATGGACACCACTATCAAATAACCATTTTGTGACTCCCCACCTAGCAAACTAATCTATATCAGGTCCCTCTTCATCTCGGTGTACTTCCTTCCTCCCTTCATCCCGTCCAACATCCCTATCCTGAGCAGGTGGGGCCCTCCCTTACCTCGCTTGCCCAACATTCTTCCCTCTATTACCCTCTTCAACATTACACTACTGCTCAATACGCCTTTCATCCATTTTTCCTGCCTCCATAGGATTTCTCTCAACAAACCCCTCTCCTCACCCACCATCTCTAGTACTTCCTCATTTGTTTTCCTCTCGGTCCATTTCACCTTCTCCACTCTTCTCCACACCCACATTTCAAAATCCTCCAATCTACGTCTATCCTCCTGATTCAGTGACCACGTTACGCTCCATATCAGAGTTTTTACGAGTCTTGTCTTAACATCCCTACTCAACGTCCCCGTCATCAACTCCTTCCTCCTTGAGAAAGCCTCCTTGCCTAGCGCAAGTCTTCTCTTTACGTCCCTACCACTTTGACCTTATTGGTCCAAAACACTTCCGCCGCCCGGCAAGTGAAAGGTCTGGTGTTCAAATACCGGTTAAGGAAATATTTTTACTTTCGTGATCTGCTCAAAAACCGCCTTCCCCACATGTCCTGTGTTCGCCTTATATGTGTTTTTCTATCCCCTTTCCTTATACCTATTTCTATGTTTGAATGAATATGTATATATATATATATATATATATATATATATATATATATATATATATATATTTATTTATTTATATATTTAAGTTTAAGTGAAGTTCTGGCCAACGAAGAATGAGAGGCAGACGGGTATGTGAACCTTTAGCTGTTTTGGGAGGTATTTCTGGTCCTGGAGGCACTTTCACATCTGTTTGACCTGGTGATTTGATTTCCTCAGCACATTACCAGAAAGGAACTAGTTTCAGAAGTTTAGTTTATTTTCCACAGCCTCTACAAGCTATCCTACTGTACCCCTCCCGACCTTCCCGGTAGGAAATGAGTGAAATCTACTCTTGTAATTTAGGACATTATTTTTGCCTTGCTCTCCGAAAGAAAAATAATGGAAATAACCTCCTCCTTCTTCCTATTGTTATATATGGAAGAATTGGTTCCCCACTGCTTCTGCTCGGACCCGCAATTGCTGGAACTATCTTAAGGATTGATGTTAACTCTTTATTCCTCAATCAATAACTTTACCTCTAAATGTTTCGTTTAAAATGAATACACTTTGTAACTTCCACACGATTTTTATTCGTACAACAGATTTCAACGCTACGGCGTCATCATCAGGTACATCGGGTACCTGATGATGACGCCGAAGCGTTGCAACCGGTAGTACGAATAAAAATCGTGTGGAAGTTACAAAGTGTATTCATTTTAAACGAAAATGAACCTCCACAAAGTTGAGCCTGAAACCATAGAATTCCTCTAAATGTTTATTCATCGAATGTAATATCACATTAGTTCATCCCTAATTTCTGAAGAAATCCCGTATAGATGAAAGCTACATTTTGTTTTTCCTCAGAGAGTGTTTTTATTAAGACCCTGGTTTCGTTACAGCATAGAATCTAACAGGTAACATTGGAATATTCAAGATTCTAATTTTATGCGAAGATTTTACGCTGTAACGAAACCTAGGTCGTAACAAAAATATTGTATGAAGAAAAGCAACTTCTGATGAAAGTAACTTCTTTCATCATAAAGGATTTCCACCAATGTACGCCTGAAACTGTGCTATGAAGTTCCGTCTTATTTTTATTTATGCCTGTCATTTCCCTAAAGCATTAATCTGCTGTGTGTTTGATTTCTTTTAATAAATTTCAAGTATGGAGTAATTTTTAGTCCCATAAATATCCAGCATAGTTTATTCATCGTTGCAAGGACACTACTATAAGGTGCTAAATATTATGTGCAGAGGGACGAATTAAAAGTGTATCAGTTACATTTTTGTCCGTTTACTAGTTGATTTTCTTTATCCAAGCGCTATCCCGTAGTTTTTTTTACAATTTCCAAAGAATTAGAGAGGAAACTGACTTATTTTTGCTACCTGCTCTGAAATCACATAAAGCATCGTGACATATTGGCTTGAATGCCGTTAAAATCTTTGAGTCATTCCTCCCTCTCGGCTTTTTGTGCTTTGCGTCCATTACCAGCACTCATTACGGTCGTAGATTTATGGAAAGGGTGATGGAGAGAAATGGGCATGCGCAGGAAAAATTCCCTTTTGCGATGTTTTGTTCGTTGTTTCAGACCAAATATACTAAAAACTCTCAGCTCGAATCGTTTTTCACTCCATAGCACCGAGTAGATTTTCAATTTTCCCAGTCTGCATTCAATCCTCAAGCCATAACACATACAGTTGGTATTTTTTCAGCACTTCCTTTTAGGTTTATATAAAATATTTGGTCAAATTTGATTCGTTCTTTCAAATTTCAGCCTCACACTATAGAGCCGTGATCGTACATATTTGATGTCAAGTTGTCCCACTGTTGATGTTGTTGTTGATGTTGTATGGCCATCTGAATCCTGCGCGGTAGAAGGGAAAAATCCCCACCCTTAATTTTGGCAAATAATAAAAGTAGTTCGATAAATAGATTTCCATTTTAAGTATTGTCCCTAAAGAACCCCCAACTAAATCTCATATAATTTTATGCATATTTTGTATACTCGTTTTCAAGTATTAAACGAAATGAGAACGGTTACCTGATATTCTACAACATTTTTATTATTTGCGTGTTTTCAAACAAAAGGACATTTTTCTCATCTGTGGTTCATTTACCAACGGAGGAATTATAAGGTTGGGATGCTGTAGTTAAATTCATAATAGAATTACTGAATAGTATCAGGATTCTTTTCTATCTTCGGTTTATAAGTAAATACTGCATAATTATTTCAGATAATCTGGTAAATTATGGTTTTAATTGTCCAAGTTATCATTTCCATGGGGTGAAAATTATTTAACCTGCCTTCTTGCATATAGTATTTGTTTTATGACCTCAACTCTATCATTCACTTCCCGCCTTCGCAAACATTTCCTTTCTAATATTTTTCGTTCAGTAGTCTAGAGATATTTTCTCCAGGCATAAAACGTTTTTCAGGCTCCCATGTTAACGGATTTCGTCCCCTAAGTACTATTTATAAGGTACAAAAAAGTGGATAGTGGCGCGCAGGCCATAGGCAGACCACGTAGAATTTGCCCCGATACGACAGGGGTATGGAGAGGGTTCCGAAACCCGACCGCTGGGATGAGGAGGTCCAAGCGGGTCACGAGTATTTGTCCCCGTCTCCCGACAAATTACTCTTTTCTCTTTTTTTGCATTATGTTTCACGGAAGGAGCGGCCGGGAAAAAACAAACACGAGGGAAATAAGGCCGTAATTAATGACTGGAGTCGTATCAATCCCGGAGGCTGAGAGGGCAAACGATTTGAAAAATGTGAAGGATGCATGTCTTTCTCGGGGCGTTTAATCACTGGATGGTAATGCATTCAGCCAATGAGTGCTTACTTTGAAGGTGATGGGAGCTTTGAGAATCTTTTAAACCAGAAATTGGTTAAGTAAATTTGAGGTCTGCCCTATTTTTTTTGAATATTTTTAATAGTAGTCCAAGGTTCACGTAACCATATTCATCTCGGATATATCGGATTAAACCCTTGAAATTCGTTTTGAGCATATTTGATGGCACTGAAATAGTGGTTTCCCAAATCGTATCACATCCAGAATAAGTATCAAAGACAGCAATCCATTTGAGGGTGTCATTTCGGGAAAGGAATAGTTATAACCTTATCGCACGCATTTATCTCCAATATGCATTAAATATTTTCATCTTTAAGATCATTTTAATCAAACATCAAAATTTCATGTAGCATTTTCAGCAATCACCTATCTTCACATAAAATAAGATATTGGATCATCTTATGGTCACCTCTGTTTTAATGAATTTTCGAAAGGAGCCAGGTCGTTAAAATTCATCTTAAACTACTTTATTCTCATGGAAAATACAATTATATAAGCTTGTTGAGTTTCAAAGAAAAGACAGTATTTTTGAGAGTAAACGCGCAAAATGGCGATAAAAGATTTTCAGATAAATCAAAAAATATTACCTTTTTCTTCCAGAACCATGGAGACTTAAAAATCAGCTTCGGCTTCTCCATCTCTTGCACTCTGAATCGGTCATTTTTGTCTCAATATCTTTTTAATTAATAAAAATAGGCAATTTTCCACAAAATAAAATTTTAAAGCGACGGGTTTCGATGTAACTACATCATCTTCTAGTTACATCAAAACTGCTCGTATAAAATTTTTTTTTGTGGAAAATTGCCAATTTTTATTAATCATGATATTCCACCATATCACGCGTGAAACGTCTCTTTTTATTCAATATCTTTTGATGGTCCATTTATTCAGGCGCACATGGCATGAACGCTTTCACGTGCGCTACTAGAGGTGCGCATATCCAATGAATACCATGACTATAAACCCTTGAGGTTATTTGGATACCAATCGAAACAAATAGTAATTTGCATTAATATCTTATTGTTGGCAGGGTTTTATTTAGGTTTATCTATGTGATCCTCTTCGCAACAATGCTCACAGGCGCACTTTTCGAACCTTCTATATTGTACCTATGCTGCAGTTACTGCTCACGACTGCTTTTCACAGAAGAATAATACCAAGATGTAGGCTTCAATGAAATGCTTTCCCTACTTAAAGACGCGCAACGACGGATGTTCGAAGAATTGCTCTGCCGGTTGCCTAGTATTGCAACGGATACAAACGAAACAGTTGAGGTGCATTTTCCTTATATCTATTTCCTTGTGAATAAATATACATTTGCATATAAATATATTTATAATATTCATTCCACATAGAAATAGCTATAAGTAAATGGAATAGGAAAACACATAAAGACGAACACAGGACAGGTGGGGAAGGCGGATTTAAGCAGATCACTAAGGTAAATGTAAACGTATTTCCTTAACCGAGATACATTTTTACATTTGTGATCTGCTCAAATCCGCCTTCCCAACCTGTCCTGTATTCGCCTTTTATATGTTTTCATATCCCCTTTCCTTATTCTATTTTTATGTGTGAATGAATATTTGTTCACCGCATGGCGGGATTTCGTATTTGAATGTGTGTGTCTATATATTAATATATATATATTATTAGGTAATCTACCGGTTAAGGTAGGTTTTTGGATGGACAAAACTATCAAGTAAACATTTTGTGACTCCCCACCTAGCAAACTAATCTATATCAGGTCCCTTTTCATCTCGATGTACTTCTTTCCTCCCTTCATCCCGTCCAACATCCCTATCCTGTTCCTACCCTTACCTCGCTTGCCCAACATTCTCCCCTCTATTACCCTCTTCAACATTCCACTACCGCTCAATACGCCTTTCATCCATTTTTCCTGCCTCCATAGGATTTCTCTCAACAAACCCCTCTCCTCCCCCACCATTTCTAGTACTTCCTCATTTGTTTTCCTTTCGGTCCATTTCACCTTCTCCATTCTTCTCCACACCCACATTTCAAAAGCCTCCAATCTACGTCTATCCTCCTGCTTCAGCGACCACGTTTCCGCGCCGTACATAGCTACGCTCCATATCAGAGTTTTTACGAGTCTTGTCTTAACATCCCTACTCAACGTCCCGGTCATCAACTCCCTCCTCCTTGAGAAAGCCTCCTTGCCTAGCGCAATTCTTCTCCTTACGTCCCTACCACTTTGACCGTATTGGTCCAAAACACTTCCGAGATATGTAAACTGTTCTACCTGCTCTATTTTTTCCCCGCCTATTTTAATATTTAGCTTAGCTTTTTTCTTTCTGGAAAATCGCATAACCTTTGTTTTATTAATATTGATTCTCATCCCATATTTATCGCACTGAACCTCCAATTCACTCAACAAAGCTTGCAACCCCTTGGCTGACTGAGCAACTAATGCTTGGTCATCAGCAAACCTAACCGATTTTACGAATTCCCCTCCGACTTTCATTCCTACCTCCAGTTCTTCCCATGCCTCATTAATCATTTCCTCTACATATACGTTGAACAGTACCGGTGACAATGGGCAACCCTGCCTTACACCTCTTTCTAACACACACACATACACACACACACACACACACACATATATATATATATATATATATATATATATATATATATATATATATATATATATATATACATATACATATATATATATATATATATATATATTGCATTGAAAATTATATAGTTAGAGAAACAAATGAGAGAGTACTGTAGGGTGGGTGTTTTGTTGAGAGAAATCCTTTGGAGGAAGGAAAATGAATGAATGGCGTTTTGAGCGGTGTTGGGATATCAAAAAAGGTAATAAAGGGGAGAATGTTAGGCAAACGAGAAAAGGGCAAGAACAGGTTAGGGATGTTGGACGGGATGAAGGGAGGAAGTACACAGAGATGAAGAGGGACCTGATGTAGAATTGGTTGCTGGATTGGGTTGTTTTTGGAATTACAATATTTTTATTTGATAGTGGTGTCCATCCAAAAACCTACCCAAACCGGTAGATTACCTAATTGAAAAAATGAAATATTTATATAAAACTGCATGATTCCGCACGAAAATTTGCGATAGGAGAAAATAATAGACAATTCCTTATGTTCGACCAAGATGCAGACTTCAAATGAAATGCTTCCCTACTCCCAAGGCGTGCCATGTTGGATGTTTAAAGTTTTGGTTGAGTGTCATTTTTTCCTTGGATTTTTTTCAGCGTTTATTTGTATCTTACATTTTCTTTTGTAGCTAATTGTGCTGCCGGTTGCCTAGTTTTCGTCAAGTATTCAGTGAGAAAAACATTGCAATATCAGTATATATATTTTATATACATATACATATATATGAGTATATATATTTATATCCCTCCCATGGACTAAAACCTTGTCGTGGTGGAAGGGCTTGTGTGTTCCGATGACCCCTAGAGCTGTGCTGGCGGGAGTAATAATAATTACTCATGGAAGGGTCACCCATGCCAGATAGGTCGAAGGTTAGGAGCCAGACGAAAGGTAGTCCACGCAGCGTCTGTTCCTCAGTGAGGCGGCTGCAATGGCGTCTGACTCCAGTGGGGTGGCCATTAAGTGATGGTGTCACGTTAAATACACTATTGAGGAAGGCAACGGGAAACCACCTCAATTATGATTCCCAAGAATATAATGATGGGCACTATAGATAATATGAGTCCTGGCAACTACGGGAATCGGGCCAAGAGGCCGTGTGTCGTGCCCGGCAGCGGGAGAGGCAAGGCTTCCGCGGTCGTCATCCCACGAAACCCTTGCAGGGAAGAAATAACTTCAGTAGGACAGAAGACTCAGAAGAAGGCGAAAGTAGTTAGAATAGGAACCTGGCACGTCAGAACAATGTTGAGGAGAGGCAAATTAGAGAATATTAAGCGAGAGATGGAAAGAGGTAAGATAGATGTTTTAGGCCTCTGCGAGGTGAGATGGATGGATAGCGGGGATTACTGGAGTGACAATTATAGAATAATATACAGCGGCGGGGACGAGAGGCAACGGGGGGTTGCCGTAATTTTAAATAAAGGGGTAGGAAGAAGCGTAGTCAACATAGAGCAAGAAACTGATTTTAAGAAACACAATTTAGTCGTTATGAAATGTAATGTTCGTTTCAAGAAGATAAGGCAAGGGCGGAGAGTTAAAAAATGGAATTTAGAAGCAGTAAATGAATTAACGAGGAAGGTGTATCAGGAGGCTGTAGAGAAAATGATGGATGACGGTAAAGAACTGAGCACTGTCGAAGAAAAATGGGAATGTATCAAGAAAGGGATATTGGAAGCCGCTAAAGACACTATAGGAACCGTTAACGGGAAAAGGATAAGGAAACCATGGGTAACGGATGAGATGATTGCAAAGATGGATGAGAGAAGAAGATGGAAAAATGTAAACACAGAGTTAGGTAAAATGAAGTACAAAGAGTTAAACAATAAATTGAGAAGGGCCACAAATAAAGCAAAAGAAGAATGGTGGAAAACGCAATGCGAGGATATGGAAAGTTTACAGAAGAAGGGTGAAATTGGTGCTCTATACAGCAAGGTTAAGTTATTATCGGGAAGTAAGAAGGCAAGATCTGTGCTAACAGTTAAAGATAAATGGGGTAAGATAATAGTTGAACCAGGAAAAATCCAAAAGAGATGGAAGGAATATATAGAAACACTGTATGGTAAAGAACTTAGGCCGACAAGGTTAGATCTAGAAAAGGAACATGACGTAGAAGAAGATAGCTTAGGTCCAGGCATACTCGACGATGAAATAGAAAGGGCATTAAAGGAGATGAAAGCAAATAAGGCCGTGGAGGTGGACAATATTCCTGTAGAAATGTGGAAATGGTTAGGGAAAGGTGGGAAGAAGGCCATATATGGACTGATTCGTAGTATCTATGAGGAAGGAATCTGGCCGGAAGATTTTGTGAGATCGGTGTTAGTCCCTATTCCAAAAAAGGCAAAGGCTTCGTCATGTGAGGATTACAGAACGATAAGTTTGATATCCCACGCAGCTAAAGTTATTCTCAGGATCATCAACAAAAGGATAGAGAGCAAGGCAAATGATTACTTAGGGGATGATCAGTTTGGATTCAGGAAAGGAAGAGGTACGCGTGATGCCATTGCAGTAATGAGATCACTAGTCGAGAGAAATATAGAATACAATCAGGACGTTTTTGCCTGTTTTGTAGATTTTGAAAATACGTTTGATAGAGTGAATTGGGAAAAATTAATGTGTGTATTGCAGAAAATAGGAATGGATTGGAGGGACGGGAGACTGATCCGCAACCTGTACATGTCTCAGACTGCTCAGGTGCGAGTGGGAAACGGAGAGTCCGGATGGGCAGTGTTAGGAAGAGGTGTAAGGCAGGGTTGCCCATTGTCACCGGTACTGTTCAACGTATATGTAGAAGAAATGATTAAAGAAGCATGGGAAGAAATGGATGTAGGAATGAAAGTCGGAGGGAATTCGTAAAATCGGTTAAGTGTGCTCATAACTATAGCATTAGTTGCTCATTCAGCCAAGGGGTTGCAAGAATTGTTGAGTGAATTGGACGTTCAGTCCGATAAATATGGGATGAGAATCAATATTAGTAAAACAAAGGTTATGCGATTTTCCAGAAAGAAAAAGGCTAAGCTAAATATTAAAATAGGCGGGGAAAAAATAGAGCAGGTAGAACAGTTTACGTATCTCGGAAGTGTTTTGGACCAACACGGTCAAAGTGGTAGGGACGTAAGGAGAAGAATTGCGCTAGGCAAGGTGGCTTTCTCAAGGAGGAGGGAGTTGATGACGGGGACGTTGAGTAGGGATGTTAAGACAAGACTCGTAAAAACTCTGATATGGAGCGTAGCTATGTACGGCGCGGAAACGTGGTCGCTGAAGCAGGAGGATAGACGTAGATTGGAGGCTTTTGAAATGTGGGTGTGGAGAAGAATGGAGAAAATGAAATGGATGGAAAGGAAAACAAATGAGGAAGTACTAGAAATGGTGGGGGAGGAGAGGGGTTTTTTGAGAGAAATCCTATGGAGGCAGGAAAAATGGATGAAAGGCGTATTGAGCGGTAGTGGAATGTTGAAGAGGGTAATAGAGGGGAGAATGTTGGGCAAGCGAGGTAAGGGAGGGCCCCGCCTGCTCAGGATAGGGATGTTGGACGGGATGAAGGGAGGAAGGAAGTACACCGAGATGAAGAGGGACCTGATATAGATTAGTTTGCTAGGTGGCGAGTCACAAAATGTTTTTTTGATAGTTGTGTCCACCCAAAAACCTACCTTAACCGGTAGATTACCTAATAAAAAAAATATATGATCTCGTTGATGTAACACGGAAGTATTGAAAAAAATTTTTTTTGTCTACCCATAATGTTTGGATCTGTCCGAGTTATACATATTTACAAAGGTTACAAAGTAGTAGTTACAAAGGTAACGTATCATTGTTTTAAAAGCCAAATTTTTAACAGAAGAAACGTAGACAATGCCTGGTGAACCTTACTATCTCGGTGAGCGTTGAGGACGAAATGGAGAGTGCTTTCCCCGCTCCCTGCTGGTTACCAATGATGATTCTGAATGGAAGAATTATATCCGCTGTGCGCGAGTCTTTTCGTACTCAGATGAATGCGCGCAGTCTGCGTGAACCTTTGCATTATTCCTCTTGCCTTGGCCCGTTCCACCTCCCCAGGGCGCGCCCTCCTCAACTCCCCCGTCGCTCGTTACATGACCCCCTGGTCCCGACCGCCACCTGCTCCCCCCGGAAGGCAGACGCACGCCCCCCACCATTCCCCCCGCCCCTTTCACTCGCCTCCACCCTCCTCCGCCCATTATTGAATTTTTCACCGGCAACCGCCGCAGCCAGCCCCGTTTCTTTTCTTATACATGCCCCCTCTCTTCCCCCCGACTCTTCTCTCCTCTCCCACCTCCCCTTATCGATTATTTACCTGAGCTTTAACTTGTATTCCCGATCCTCTCTATCAGGCCCTTTCCCTCCCTTCAAACCCCCCTTCTCCCCTTCCCCATGCGGTCATATCTCCGACTCCTCACCGGCACTAGCAGTCCGTCCTAACTAATCCATTACGGGCGACTGGCTGGCTTAACCTACGCCCTCGTCTTTTTCTTCCTCTTCTTACACTCCTCCTCCTGCCTCTTCCTCTTCTTAACGTTCCATTTCATCCCATAACCCTCAGTGCTCCAACCTGCCTCATCTCTTGCCTTCTTATCAGTTTCCTACTTCTCTTTTACCTCACCCCCTTCAAAGTTTTTTTCACTCCCATATCTTTTCCCTCTCTTTCGTCTGAATACTTCATTTCCAATCTTTTTCGCTGGGGTCACCGTTTCACTGTTCGCTATCGAAACGAATGCCTTTGTTGTCGTTGAATCCCCCCACCCTCTGCAACACCCCCACCCCCCCGTCCCAACTCGCTCCATTTCCTGCTTTCATTCGGGAGAGTTTTTTTTATCGAATTCTTGGGTTTCTTCCTTCGAGCGAAACGTTAGGTGCTCTCAGTTCTTCAAAAGTTCCCCAACTACCTCGCAAACCTGAATTTCGAATTTTCATGACTTAGACTCCAAGGTTCTGTAATGCGAACATTATTCACAAATTTCGAGATATTAATGAAAATTTTGATATTTACTTCAAAGTGTCAAAGAGTAAAAAAATGAACAATGTTTTTTTAGTAAATTCAAACCGATTTGGCGTGAAAATGAATATTACCGTTAATAAGAATCAAGGTTGGTGACAACATTCCAATATATCACAACTAATCGGATGCTCAATTTCAACTTTGAAGTGAACACGGATTATTAAAGGGAAGATCATTGACGAATATTTTGATAATGGTTAAGAATAATGGCTACACATTAACTAGGTGCTGAATATATAATATATAAATCTTCTCCGGGATTGCATTATCAACACTCCCTCAAAAACTAACCATCCAAATATGTATCCAACATCCAATTATGTCAATCACTAAACGTAAAGTAGAATAAATTTCAACTTTAAATAAACGGAACACTTTTCTTCAAACGAATAACGACGATAGCCAGCGAAGACTAATTACAACGTCGTGGAGAGACGCACACGAGGGGCATTCCATGAAGTTTTGGTTCAATTCCGAGTTTCCCAAGTCGCCGAGAGTATTTTAAAATTTAATAACCTACACGTATTATTTATTCACCCCAAAGATGCGAGGCCGCTTTACCAAGTGGAAACCAGTCATGGGAAATGGTCCGGTTAAAAGTTTAAATTGCGGAAAGGAAGTTAGAGGAGGGTATCGTCCACGAAGGCAATGAATTGATAACCTTACGAAGAAAATTCAGCGTTATTTGACGGAGGGATGCGTTTATATTTATAAATAAATATATGTATATATTATATATATGGGTTATGGTAGTTCAGCAGTCTAGGGGTAGAGCGCTGGACTACTGCCCGGAGGGCCTGGGTTTGATCTCCGGTAAAATCTCTCCGGGCACCTGCATTTTCACCCAAGCTCTGTACTTTTCGGGTACCAGATTTTCCTGGGAAACCATAACCTGCACAGGGAAAGGAAATTGCCTTGCTACCCTAACTACGCCGTCGGACTTAGTACTGGGTCAACGTTACATGATTTAATTTACAAATACTTCCGAAATTATACCAGCGACCTATAGAATCCGAGACTGACTCACAAAATATTGAATAATTTGTTTAAGCAAAAATGTTTTATTAACAAAACTGAGAAGCAAGTTCGCATAGTGTAGGGTAAATTTGGAAAATAAGTAAAGAATTAGGGATCAATTGAACAAGGGAAACATTAAGTAGAGCTATAAATTTCCAAGGAAATTAGCTGGAGTTTCAAAACTTATTACAAGACGAATGCGAACATTACGGCATAGCTGAAAAAACTAGCAGCTGATCCCCTTACGACACTCAGATAGTAAAAAAGGCTAAGACTTCTAGAATATTATATGATTTTTGAGTTTACCACAGGCATTAAAGAGAAACCTTTTTTAGATTTCACTCACTATAAAACCAGATTGATTAGTCGGCAACATTTTCTATAACTATCACTCCAGTAATCCCCACTATCCTTCCTTCTCACCTTGCATGCACCTAAATATTTATATTTCCCCTTTCCATCTCTCGCTAAATATTATTTAATGTTCCTGTCCTCAACAATGTTCTTGCATTCCTTGTTCCTATCTAAATAATGTTGTATTTCGTCCTCTACCTCTTCTTTCCTGTTGCTCTCGGTTTTCCTTTGCAAGTGTTTTGTGAGATGGCGGCCGGGGAAACCTTGCCTCTCCCCCTGCCGGGCAAGACACACGGCCGATTGGGCCGAGTCCCATAGTTGCCAGGACTCATGTTCTCTATATTGTAAATTATTATATTCATAGGAATAATAATTGAGGTGATTACCCAATTGCCTTACTCAATAGTGTTTCTGACGCGGCACCATCTCTCAATGGCCGCCGTACTTGGGTCAGACGCCTTTATAGCCGCCTCACTGAAGAAGAGACACTGCATAGACTACCTTTCGTCTGGCTCCTAACCTTCGAACTGTCTGGCACGGGTGTCCCTACCAGAAGCAATTATCATTGCTCCTGCCAGCACAGCTCTAGGGGTCATCGGAACGCACAAGCCCTTCCACCACGTTTTAGGTTTAGTCCACACAAGGTTTTAGTCCATGGGAGGGCATATAAATATATATGTATATATATATATATATATATATATATATATATATATATATATATATAACTTAGACAGTAACACACAGCACGAGAACACATAAAAAGAACACTCACAATAATATCTTGATAATTTCGACGGACTTGAGCTCCGTCTTCTTCGGAAGATAAGATATGACTCATATATATATATATTATGCATACCATGCCACCTGCAGAATGTCCTACTGAAGATTACAGCTATCCATCAATCAATATGTTTCAGTACAATTTTGTCAACCTGGGCCAAATCAAAGAACAGTACTGCCCAAAAATCGCTTTCACTGCCTAAACCAAGTAACATTTCTGAAGAAATAATTTTGAGAACTAGCCTACAGCTTTTTCTGAGCCATATCATCTTTAATATACGGATGTATATGCAGTGTACGATGTTAAAAATATGCTCTATCTTTCCCACCCTGATTGCGACTAAATCTCATTGTGCACTGCAAACAAGTCACAAGACAGAATCTTTTCATGACCTAACGTGCTTCTAATTTATTCCTGACAATCTTCTTGAAGAAATAAATAGATTTAACATAAGGTTGTTAAGCTTTCAGGAGAATTTTACAAGAGTACCTCATCCGTCTTCCAAAGCAGCTTTTGTACCTTTTACGTGAGGAGGAAATTTCGGACCAGCTCGGCTCCTGATTAAAGGCTTTTTCGCATTATTTTTTTAGTTAGGAACAAAATTGAAAATTAAACAGAAATACTGCATTTTGACGCAACTTGGCTAAAGCACCGTGTACCTTCGTATTTTTTCAAGACAGATGATTTTGGTCCCGGCTTAATGAACGCCAAACCTTAATTAAACTCTTATTTCTTAACTTATTTGCATTAAAGACCTCTCTTCCACTATTTTATTCACTATATATATATTGAATATATTCCCGTCCATCAGATTACATTTTGTGGCCTGGCATAATCATCATTAGCACCTAAACGAGATATTGTGAATGAATGATGAACTGGAAGCTTTTGCACCAGAGGTAGATTTTCCAAAAATTGAAGAACGACGCGGCCTTATGCGTATCTGGAAGAATAAGCGTAGGAGTGAGACATTTTTGATTTGCGTAGATATTTAAAAAGCACACAATGTAGTTCCAATGGGGAAACATTGCAAAAACATCAAAGGGATCAAATGTCTTTATGGTATCTACGTCGCGAGACGTCCCTACGGTTAATTATCAACGCAGTAAAAATAGGAAACTCGTTCTTTCATAATCTGAAATCTATGACTTTCCTATACCACCAGGAGCTGTTGTCCTCTGCCGTTCCCTTCATATTATTAACAGTGTACCCGTCGTGCCACTTTATTGTGATCCGAATACTTCAAACATTGTCGACCATTTTTCTTTTTCCTGAACTTTGCTTCCAACATTTGCTCCCTAATAATTCTCCTTTGCCTAACAAAGTCTTAAAAATTCAAAATTCCTCTTCCTAAAGGCATTAATAAGTTTTCTGAATTCTTTAAAGACTTCTGAAATATTAAGGTTCGTGTTCTTTTCCTTCAGTATATTTAGCAATTTTCTCCGTATTCGCAATTTTCCTACCTGCCAATTTATTTGTATTTATTATTTAGAATATGTCAATATTTTTGTCAACATGTTAAAAGGAAACTAGTCCACCACAAAATTCCAAGTAAAAAATTCTTCGACAAGACAGATCCCTTCTAGTTGTTTTTTAGTTTCTAGTAGTTTTCAATCATGCATATTGAGGTTGATTTAGACATGTTGAAACACATTGGTAGTCGCATGGATATCCCCGAGGGAAATAATTCCTTATGCACCTTACTATTCGTAGACAATCAAGTACTCATGATAGTTGGACGAATTGCATACCTAACGTAATTGGCACTCGCAATTACTTTTCAACTAAGTAATTTCTCGGAAATGTCGATCAGACATAAACAGTGTTCGGAGGAGACATTAAGAAGTGATCTGGTTATTTGTAAGAGATAAAATGTGATAGCAGAATGATTTGCTCGATGATTATGCAAGAAATGTTTGGCAGTGAAAATATGGGCTCTAGTAAGAGTAATGTGAACATAATAGTATTTAAAAACCATTTATACTTTGTGGAAGCGATTAATAAGTCAGCGGCATGATAGAATGCTCTTAAAATATAATACGAAATCTATCTTTAATCTTACACTCCAATTTCCATAATTTAATTATTAATTAATTTATTTACTTTCCTGCCATGTTGGCACTTGCTTGCCTCTCGTCTGTTTTTTTCTGCTTTCAACAGCCTTTCTGTGGTGTAAGGTTAGACCCGTGACCACGATCTCCCACCATTCGTGAGCTTTTGATGCCAGTTGGGTCCACTCATTGGGCAAACTCATAATCATGAAAATTGACCCTCAAATAAAAATAGGCGACCGGGCGGCCATCAAGAGTGCCACCCCGCCCGTTGCCGCGGAATCGCAAACTGTTCCGAACAATGAGCCCGCGGGCCTGACGGGCTTCACCAAGTTTTCGGCTTCGCTTTCGATAATCATGCCTTTCCCCGGCATAACACAATTTCCCGTACGCTTGCAACTTGTCGGTTGATTAAATTTCACTGGTCGGAAAAGGGGAGGGTGGTCAGAATGGGGCGGGACAGCGACAACTCGCAAAGGAGGGGGGACACAGATAGTTGCGTGGGGTTCCAATAAGCTGTTTATAATTTTCATTTTTGTCGCTCCCTGCCCCTCCAAACCTCCGAGCTCTCGCGTTCCTGGGTCCACAAACAGGATCAGAGGCCCATGGACCGCTTGGGAAATGAGGAAATGGGCGGAGGGAGGTGGTTGTGGAGGGGTTTGGGTGGGAGGGGAGGGTGATTATTTCTCGCGTCGATGTGCGTGCGAGGCCGGGGTGCCCGATGAGGGAGGGGCCCGAGGGCGCTGGGCCGCGGGCCACGCTTCCCCGGTTGCCACCTCGTGGGGTGGCCGGTGCAATGGATTAGAGGGGCGCATCGGGTTAACTTCAATCGGGTGACCGAGGGGCTCCCTCAGGTGCAATACGTGGGGGGTTCGGCATAATGTGGAGTCAGTCAGCGCTCGTTGGGAGGCTTTGATTTCTCCCGGGGGTCCAAAGGACTTGACATCATGCGCCGTGATGCGACGGGAGAGAATTGATACGGCTTCAATATTTTTCCCTTAGTTTTACAAATTCCTATCGTGATAATGAAACTATGACGCATTTCACACCCCCCATAGAGATTTACTACTTGTTGATGGAATTTCCATTGAAACTTTGATTTCAATGGATTATGTGTTGATTTTTTTGAATATTCAGCTCCGTATAACAGGATTTGGGTAAGGAATAAAATAATTAGCAGCCGTCTACGTTTCCGCAACTAGTTTAAAAAAGGCACTGCCGCACAAATGGTTGCGAATTGAAAAAATTAACATTTATATTTCAGCTACTCATATAAAGTAGTTTTTAAATAACAACAATAGCTTTTTTCACCCAATTTTACAAATTAGCTTCATTTCGACAAGTAATCAAATTTACGATTTACTGAAAAAACAACACAGTCGTGTTTGACTTAAAAACTATTTAAATGAAAACAATTTAGCAAAAGTGTAATGTCACCTCAAATAAAGACAATTCCATCTCACTGTACTTGTATAATGCCTAACGACCGCGCTATTTAAGACCATGAAGCCTTTAATCAACCATATATATTGCGGTTAGTCAAAGGCATGTGGTATTCCAGTTTGATTACAATAAACACGTCTACGTCTATGGTATGTTATCATAAATACTCTGCATGTTATGAAATATATATATTACTCTTATTAAGATGAACCGTGGATGAAAGTAATTAATCACCACCCTCTGTAAAACACCGAGGTTGAATTTCTTAGGGAAATGACCAATAACCTCTCCAGAGAACCCATGCAAAGTAATTGTCGACACGTAATTTTGCATTTTGTCATTTACCTTTAATATAATGCTAATGTTTGTCTTTGAAAATTTTATTTTCCATGTTTTAGACAAATTATCTGACATTGACGTTATAATAATATATTTATAGCAGCTTAAATCAGATAAATTGGGAATGAAAAGGGCATGTGTTGAAGCATGGGTGCGAGGGGTTGTAAAATATTTTTCCACGGCAGAAGAAAGCTGTGGAAGGTTGTAAAAGACATCTTTGGGATATAATTGCTCCCAGAGGGAGTCAATTCGAAAATTGGTTCTAGAGTTAGTGGTTTGAGAAAGGGATTTTACTGTTGATGGAAAGGTTTTACTCATTCACTTGGTAATGTGCACCGGTGATAATCGCCGCCCTGGTTCTAAGATAATAAAGGGATAGTGCGCACTCGAGCCCCGTGTCGTAGATGCACTTTTGCCTTAGGATGCTTTGTCCTAAGTATTCCTATAGCGTTTAACACACGCGAATCCCCTACCTATCACATGAAGTAGAGCTCCCTTTCAAACAGCGTACAGCTTATTCCTGCCGATAAACAGGGTTACATTAAATAAAACAGTTTCTGGCGTAATTTGGTGGAAAATCTTCATTTTGACGTTTTTCAGTTGAACAACTTTGCTTTTCCACATAAACTTTTCCACATAAACCCAGGTTTCGTTACAGTATAACATCATCAGATGATGATGTTATAATGTTACGAAACCTGGGTCGTGAGACAAAAATTTTATGTGGAAAAGGTTGTATTAGCTATCTCCTGGGTGTTTTATTAAAACAAAAGACTATGGTACAACATACCAAATTGTTTGAAATTAAATTCAAAGGATATACATGGATTTAGTCAATGTAAATCCGCAGTTTCAGCAGAAAATATTCACGGTTTTAATAGAAATATCTATAGCATTTTTTCTATTTGCAGTGCCTACCTAATAACTTCTTGTAATAAATACATATTAAAATATGTATACAAATTTAAGGTCATTATTTTCTTGGCAAGAGTGAGAATATATTGTATCTTCTACCACCTAATAACGGTGGATTACATCAACATAAATCCTGAGAGGAGTTAGTCAAAAGCACGTGGAGAAATTGACAGGATATATTGAAATGCAAAAAATAGAAATTTCATTTCCTTGTGCAGAGAGTAGTTATAGGTAGGGGCTTTTGGGGAATATCGCATCAATTATTGCACAGAAAAACAAACCATTTAATTATTTCCATCAGATTTGTTGAACAGCTGTAAAGGAGAGCCTCAACAGATCAACAAGGGGAACCGAACTGACACTTGAGGAAAATTTGAGGATGGCAGGAAGGAAATGGCCAGGGAGAAGGATAAAGAAATGTTGGAGGCGATCGTTATACCGCGCCCCTCTCACCCGCTCCACCGCCTTCTTGCCAACGGGGATAACCCCTTCCCCCACCGCCCCCGCCACGGACGGAACCGGGGAACCTATCTTATTATCTTTATCGATAACCAATTCCCAACCAGCAGCGGTTTTCGCACGCACAGCTCGGCAGGGGTCGCGAGGCGTTGTTGTGGGTTACTCGGAGCAGTCAACAAAGGAAATATATTCGTCGGCTGGAGCGACAGGGTGATACAATTCTTCGGGATAATAGAGCGGGGAGATCGGAGATGGGAGGAGGGTAAAATCCCACGCGAACTAAAAAGAAAGGAATGATTAAGGGCGTAAGGGAAAGGGAGGTGAGTTGGGGATGGGAGAGCTCCACCCACCCCCATTGCCGTGCGAATTGGGAGTGGATGAGCCTCTTGGAAGCAGGGGTCGAGCGATGAAGGGGTGGGGTGACGCGTAAGGTGTCCGGAGGAAGGGGGAAGAGAGTAGAAAGAGGGGCGAAGGAGGGAGGGAGCGGGGTGGAGTGAGGCCGTGTTTGCTAGAGGGGGATGGGAAAAAGTAGGCGTATGAATTGCAGGCAAGTCTGATGGGAAATCAGGGAGAGAGAAAGCGTCGGAAAATTGAGAGGGGGCGTGCGGAGGGGGGCGGGAGAGTATCTGCGGGTGGAAGGGGTCGCCCGAGGCAGCTGCGACGTAAACGCCGGTGGTATTTTTCGGCGGTGGGTGTGTTGAGCTGAATGCACAGGCCTTGCTCGCGGTTTTCCATTGTTAATTGACATCGCCCCGGAATCGGATCGGCTGCATCGTATCGAATGCCTCTGCATCCGCAGCGTGCCGAGGAAGTCCGCATGGAGGGAGGGGGAGGGAGAGAGGGGAGGGCAGTGAAAACGCTCCTAGCCTGCTCGAGGTTGTGCGTTTGCGCAGTCCTGTGAGCTGCTTCCATTCGGAGGTCGAGGAAGAAGAGATTGGGCCGCTATTGAAGAGAAAGCCATCCTTCCTCCCCCTCCCCCGACGAGGCGCATGTAAATGAATAGATCATCGGCAGGCGGAATGAGTTGAAAAGAGCTAATAAATAATGAGAAGGATATTATAAACCACTGGAAAAATGAAACTATGTGGATTTTAATATCATTGAGAGAAGATCAATCAGACAGTCGATCCGATATGAAAATATGAATACTGTAGTACGCCTGGAGACATTAATGTGGGAATTGAAGTAGGACGTTTCAGCCATATGAATAGTATCCCAAACGTATCAAACATATGTTTTTCACATAGAAAATCTGTGATTTATGCAAAACACTAAACTTGGTCTAATATGCGACTCGTGTTTTGTCGCTACCGATTTACATGCAGGTATAATTTGCCAAATGTCATTCATTTTATCAGAAATGTGGCACGAATATTTTTCTTTATTCCCCGAAAATTTTCGACTTTTGAGTATTTCGGGACAGTCACTCCTTGCATTCACAGAAAGAATTTCAACGATGAAAGGGACATGCGAACAAATTAGTGCATGCGTAATCAGGCGTCTGGGATATTTCTGCACGTTGAAATCATTGCAGTGACAAATGAGTTTGTTTTGTGTTATATTATTTATTATTAGTTATATAGTTATTAATAAAGGTTTTCGTTTCCTTCAACTATTGATACGAAAACTGTAATATGATACCAAATGGCTAATTGCATGCCATTAACATATGCGCGGTAGAAGTACCATAGATTAAATTAAAGTAGCCTTCCAATTACAAAATGCCTTGCATATTTTTAAAGCAACAATCTGAAATAATACCCAGTAATAAAAACTAATACTAATAGTTCAATAGCTTCCGCGTGGATTCTGAATTTGATTTCTGACTCTTGTGTACAGTATGATGATATTTAACCTGAAAATCATATTATTTATTCAATATAATCTCTTCAATGCCCCTTTTATTGTCTTTTTCAGGAGTTGAAAGATTTTTAAAGATTATTTTCAGGATTTTAAATGATATTTTAGTCTATCAGCTCATATCCGAATATTGAACATTAAGTTAAATATTATGAATATTATTAAGAATTAGTTCAAGAGAGAGTTTGTGATAGTCTCCAAAGTGTTTTTAATGTTTAGACGCCTTAGTTAATGTGAATTTTGGTATGATATACAATATAATCTGGTGTCGCGGTAGCCGTTGGACAGGAAATGTTGCTGAAGTTATAACTAATTAATAATAATTAATGTCAAACATTATTCTCCCTATGCATTTGGTTTAAAAATATGGTAAACCGGAACACGCCAGAAATAGCGACTCTGTAGAGATGTCAATCTCTAGAATCCCAATATGTTTCTCGGCCGTGTAACCTCTGTATATCGTGGCGGTCTTCGAGAGCTCCGTGGACTCCTTCTTCTCATAAAAAAATAGCACTGTGGTATGGGAGGGAGGGGAAACGCGGAGAGAGCACGGGAGTGGTCGGTAAGGGCAGCGTGGGGCAGAAGAGAAGTGGGGAGCGGCAGATTGGTGTGTGCTTGTGTGTACGAGGTTGTGTGTGTGTGTATGTGTATGCGTGCCGGGGGTGAGGGTTGATGAGACGATTGGAACGCAGGGTTGGGGCAATGGAAGGAATACCCTGGAGGAGTTGGGAGAAGGGAATCTGGAAGGGTTTGGGGGCGGAGTGGGAGGGGACGAGAGCGTGGGCGGTGAACACTGTGGCCAAGTGTGGAAAGAGGACGGCGAGGGGTTAATGGAGAAGGATCGGGAGTGAGAGGGCAGGAGTGAGATGGCACGAGGGTGGTTGCTGGCGGAGGTGCTGAATTGGGCAAAGGGGGAGGAGGATCCCTGGGGAGGGAGAGGGTGGCGAAAGGGCCTTACGCGGTTGGGGGGGGATTCGAGATGGGGAGGTTCGGCCCGCGACCACTCGTGGAGCTACAAGCCAGCCCCGCACGAAGGCCGCTCGCGACTCCAGCTTATTTTCCTTTGAAGGCGTAGTCCCGTAGTCCTTTTGACGGAACGTTGTTGATGACGGTCTGGTTGTATTCATCAAGGTGTTTCAAATTAGGGCAAAAGTTTTGCGAGGTGCCAAATTACTCGAGGGCGAAGGATTGAGCTTTCGGATTCACGTGTCATGGTTTTTTTAAGATTCATTCGTGGTCTCTGCGGGCTTTCACATTTGGCATGATTAAAAAAAGAAAGATTGTGGGTTGTTTTGAAACTATTCCGCCTTTTAGCGAAATTCTCCATTCACACTTTAGCTCCTTCCTGAGTAGTCATGCCATTAACTTTAGGGGTTATTTGTTGATGCCACCGTTAGCTCAGGTTGTTTGTTTACGCCATTTGGGAAAGATGATAAATTTTGCATTTGAATTTTCAGAGAGGTAAGAAGATTAGTTTGCTCGAACCGTTGCGATGGAAACTCAGTTGCGATGTTAGATTAGTCTTGGCGAAAATTTCGAAATTGAACACGATTTGACCTCTCTGCCTGCGTAGAGGGCTTCGAAGTTCTCTGTACTCGGAGCCCAAATGGCTTGAAAAAAAATGTGCTACTTAGTTTTTCCTAATAAATTTATTTTTTGTCGCCTCTTTTCGTGAAGGATTAAAGTCATTATGTGTTAATGATGTTGATTTCCGATTACTCAACTAGATATGCTGTTCAATTCACAGACATGCCAACTCTCCCGATTTAGCGGGAGACTCCCGATTTTTCCTTCTTACGTTCTTGATGAACTGTTCAAATTGTGTACTTAGCTTAACATGTTAATCAAGTGTGACATTCATTAAAAATTGGCAAAGTGTCATAAAGGGATTAAGGTTCCATGCAAATATTGTGGTAATTAAAAGTGATTACTTCGTGATACACTTCTAAAAATATCCCGATTTTTCATTTTTGAAAGTTGGCATGTCCTCCCGATTTTTCATTTTTGAAAGTTGGCATGTCTGAATTCATTATGTAGCTACCCCACTTAGTTCCACAGGATAGATTTAAATGTGCACATTATGTTAAGTATCATACAATTCATACAATTAGCACTCTCACCTCAAACTTGAACTCTTGTGAAGGAAAGCCATTGCTCATGCCATTTTCAATTCTCACAAATATATCTCGGGTGGAAAAACTTACCATACTCGTTGTCACAACTTATCAATCTGAGGAATGCTTAGTAGCTGTTCTCCACATTAACATGTTTCTTTGCCATTCACCTCATTCTCTCTTTTCTCTTTGAACCAACATTTAAATCTACCATAGTATGTCTTTCCTGTTTTATTCTTGTCTTTCATCTCTGATTTTACCCTCCATTCTTCATATACATATGTTCTTAAGTAAGCTATCGTACCAAATAATTTTTACCTTTTCTCAGTTATCTTCCCTAAGATTCTCTCATTATCTTTTCTTCTTCATTTGTTACTCAGTCTATCCATATTGTTTTCAGCATTATTCTAAAATACCACATATCCATTACCTTAAAGCTCCACGTCATCTGCTGCTTCCTTTGTCTAAGTCTCACATCCCTTCAGAAGTAGATTTCATATAAAAGCTTGAATGTTTCGCTTCCTAGTGTCACTTTGTTTTTCCAGTACGGGATCTTTCTTCGCCATCATTATTCTGAAGTTCTTGTTTCTTCCATCGCTACTCATCTTGCTGCCTTAAATAAATAAATTATTCCATTCGCCCTGCAAATTCATTTCGCTAGTCTTTCTTGGAGAATATATTCGCTACTTCTACAATGAATCATTGCAACGCAACAATTTCAGGGTGTAGAAAACATTCACCTTGACCGGGATTCGAACCCGAATTTCTCGATATCCGGGTTCGAATCCCGGTCCAGGTAAATGATTTGTACACTCTGAAATATTTGCATTGAAATGCATACTGGCGGATGACTCCGTTTAAAGTTACTGTTACATCATCTCCCGCAGTTTTTTGAAATAGATCACCGTAGGTGAAATTTAGTGTACTGATTTTGTGATAGCAGTATGCCATTTTATTCATCAACTTGGCCAATATCCTTGTAAATTCTTCTTTATCTTCTGATTTGTTGTTAGCTTATTCCATCAGAAATGTTCTTTCTCCCTGTATTCGTACGCCACCTCTTTTTTCTTCTTCATCTCGTTGGTTATCTTCTCAGCACACAAATACATTCAAGGTCTAAGGTCACCCAATTTTTTCTCAAGGTAGAGAGTAGATGAAAGGATACCACTTAGTTTAAAAAACTGGGTCACAATTGGAAAATATGAGACATACATGTTTGAACCGTACCGGGGAAGGGGTTTGATTGAACTTCCACTATGATAACAATCGTTTCCAGTACCAAAAATGGTTCGGTATACAAGTATACGTGTAATAATGCGCTATTTTAATTGTGTGGTTTGACATCCATCGAAATTCAGTCTAAATTGATTGAATCATGTGGTGATGGGTGTTATGGAAGTGATTTCTTGCCCCGGACGTTCACATATGGCCGAACTTCGTGCGTTAACGAACCCGAGGCGACTTGGTCACGCACCAGAACGACTGAGGGCATGACTGCGTCGATTGAGTAGAGAGTTTTTATTGAAAACCCCCAATCAAATGAGAATGATAACGTTTGTAAAGTTGGCAATTCCGTGGGATCTGTTCGGAAGAGGAACTAACGTGAAGAACTAACTGTAGGTGTGGTAAGTTTATTAGTGGTGTTGGTGCCCCCGAATGCCGGCAAACACAAGACTGCCCGGTTAGCGTTTTTTTCAGGCGATTTTGACCCGTGATGACGCCACGAATGTTTTTTTTTCAAATATTTTTTCAATGGATTAGACGTCGATACGTTTTTCAATCCATAAATGAAACGGCTATCAGCACGGCTGGAGTACACGATTTCATCGCCACCAAAGAAATTTGAGGTCACAATCAATGTTGAGAAAATGATGGGAGATCCTTTTTTGGGACCGCAAAGGCATAATACTCCCTCATTGTATTCCATAGAACGCGACAGTGATGGCTGCATCGTACGAACGTGCTTTGAGAATAATGCCTAATCCGTCATAGTAAGAAAAACGCAAGGAAGTGTTTTCACGTGCGCTTTTCCCTTTACCCCTACTATCGAGACATCTTAACTCAACTCTTACGGAGTTTTCTCGAGTAAAAGGTTTTAAGGTGATTTCTTATGTTCTCCTCTGTTCCGACCTCGATCCCAGCAATTGTTGGCTCTTTTTTACAGCAAAAAAGATGAGCCCAGTTGGGTCACTCTCGCGTGAGCAATTTTCCAGTGGGCAAAAAGGACACCCCCACAGAAGTATACTCAACGGCATGCCATAGCGTCGAGGAAAAAACGCGTATATTTACAGAGAAGTTATTTGAAAATGTAACATAAGTTTTAACTTTCCGATCCAAATAGGTTGTCAGAGAAAAATTAGGAGTTCTTAAAACTTTAACATACTTCGTAAATTGCAAGGGTCATAAGAAACAACCCTATTATAATCATTTCTTTATTTTTGATTATTTTTTGCTTTGAACATGTCTCATCAATGCCGCCTGCTTTCTATATACTATAAAACCTGGATAAATCTCGTATCGTTGTAGTTCATTCCAATTTCCTTAAGGATACGTCCTTCTCCATAAGGCATCATACTCCAGTCTACCTTATCAAAGGCCTTCTCCAGAACAACGAATTTAATATAGGTCTCTTAAACTTTCTGCAGTCGCTCCTCTGTGATGAGCCTAAGGGATCATCTTATTCCTATACTTTCCAAAATCCATTTTGGTCATCGTTAATATATGCTCTATTGCATTCTTCTCCATTTTTAGATGGATTATTCTCGCTATAATATTCTATGCATAGTTCGTCCGACTATTTAATTAGTTTTGCATTTTTATTTTTTGCTACAGGGATGGTTATATCCTTATCAAAATCTCGGGTTATTCTTGTTCCATGTAAAAATCACATTTTAGATCATATATCTGGGTTAGAATATCATTTTATGATTTCTTATTATTGTAATAGGAATTGGCAAAACATGTCCATGGATGAATAACATATCCCTGACGATATTCATTAAAACTAGTCTCTCAGTATGTTATCACTCGTTAGTTATGAGAGCGAGAGCACAACTTATCCAGGAAACAATTGCAAAACTCTTGGTTAATTAGTAGTTCCCACAGTCGTTTCCACAGCTTTAAATACGTCACACCAATTTTTTGTAACCGAGGTGTTGAAGAAGTTTTGATCGTGTAAATATGAATTAACAAAATAGAGCAACTACATTAAAAAAAATGAGGTAAATTATTCAATTAGTAGTAAAGCTAATCATAAATTATATGTATTTAACCTACATTTACTCATTCTTCATAAATGGGCATCAACCTTCTTTCTTTCTTAACATTTTAAAGATGTGAGACATCTTTGCATCGAAATAATTCTCTTTTAATAGTGAGGGTGTCTTTATGCGTCTGATTGGTTCTCATCGGTAAAATACTTCAGGAGACCTTGACGTTCAGAAAATGGAGTGCTTTTGTTCATTTTTAACCAGAGAAAAAGATATCAAAAGTCCACAAAGTCACCGATTTCGTGCCTGAGAGAAGCGGAGATGGGCTTGGGGGTCAGGAGAGAGAAAGAGATATATAATGGGGAGGATGGGAATGGAAAGTGCGAGGGGGATCCGATTGTTTTGAGAGCGATGCGTTGGCGCAAGCCTCTTTTCCTCGTCATTCAGTGGTCCGCTTCCTGGATCCGTGGGGCGGCCCCGGGGGATAGCGGCGCTCGTCCGAGGTGCGAATCCGGCGGATGGGAACGGATGGCTCCCCGTCTGGCGGAATCTCCGCTTCGGCGGCCGGTGAAGTCGTCGCGATCGAACTAACCACCTCGAGGCCTTGCATCGCGCTGGATCACTGCACTGTTTACGTAGGAACTCGATCTGAATTCTCCCAGAGCTGCAGGCGTTCGAGGGTGTTACAATGGATATTTGTATCCATTAGGGAGTCGCCTCATCACCATCGATCCCATGGATTTTAAAGATTAGAATGACTCTCCCTCCTACTCTTCGGCCGACTCCTTCAGACCTGCACATTTCTTCTCTTTGGCGTGTTGTAATTGCTTCCACCCATCTAATTCGATGTCTTTCTCAGTAATACTTCCAATCCATTTTTTTCTTGCTGGTTTTCTAAGTAAACCGTTGCACGGTGTTGCCACATGGACTAATTATTTTTAAAAAAATAAGGTATCGTCCTTTTCTTTTTCTAATGATTAGGTAGTACTTTAAAATATTAATGGTTTAGAGCATTGTGGAATTAATATTCTATAGTTTCGGGTTTCACTTCGTGGAAGTATTTAATATCCATACTAAAAAGAGAGACTTGCACTTTTCCACAGATTTTATTAAATGGTACAACGCATTTCACCGACTTGCGGCATCATAAGACATCTTGGTACCTGATGATGCCGCAAGTTGGTGAAACGCGTTGTACCATTTAATAAAATATGTGGAAAAGCACAAGTCTTTCTTTTTAGTATGGATGTGGAATTATATGCATTGTTTGCATTGTGCTCCGACTCCTTGGCCAAGAGGTGAAAATCGTAGATCTAAGCGTAAATTAGGTTTTCTTAATAGCGTAATCGGTAGTGCATCCGCTCGGCAAGTGGAAGGTCCGGTGTTCAAGTCCCGGTTAAGGAAATATTTTTTTATTTGTGATCTGCTCAAAACCGCCTTCCCCACCTGTCCTGTGTTCGTCTTTTAGGTGTTTTCCTATCCCCTTTCCCTTTTTCTATTTCTATGTGTGTAATTATATATATATATACACACAAACATATATATTTACACACACACACACACACACATATATATAAACGCCATCTCTCGGGCAACATCTATCGGAGCACTTGGCGCTTTATAAGATCGCAGATCTCATGGTAAAATCAGGTTTCCTTATTAGCTCAATAGGTAGAGCATCCGCCCGGAAAGTGGAAGGTCCGTGGTTCAAATCCCGGATAAGGAAATATTTTTACTTTTGTGATCTGCTCAAAAACCGCCTTCCCCACATTTCCTGTGTTCGCCTTTTATGTTTTCCTATCCCCTTTCCTTATACCTATTTCTGTTTGAATGAATATATATATATATATATATGTATATATATATACATACAAATATATATATATACATATATATATATATATACATGTATTTTTTATAAAAATACACACACACACACACGAGGTGTGTTCAAAAATTAACGGGAATTTTGATTTTTTGGACAATAATATTTATTTATTCTTATAGATTGATGTTGTTACCTTCAAACTAGTTCGCATTGGGGATTATGCACTTGTTCAAGAGCTTCTTCCAATCCCCGAAACACTTCTCAAACTAGAACTTGTATATAGCCTTTAGTTCTTTCAGTGATGCGCTTTTAATGTCATCTAAGGCTGTAAAACGACGGCCCTTCAAGCTTCTCGTAATTTTTGGACACAGGAAAAAGTCACACGGAGCCATATCTGGTAAATATTGAGGCTGAGGCATCGTTACAGTATTGTTTTTGGCCAAAACTTCACGAACAAGCAACGAATGTGCATTAACGTGGTGAAAAAGCCATTTGAGAAAGAAATTTGCTGCTAGGCGTTTCATATCCAAAAAATTGGAAAAAATATCATGACATGATCCAATCGATGTACCAACATCATCAGCGACCTCTCTAATTGTGATTCGGCGATCGTTCATAACCATTTCTTTCACTTTATCCACGTTTTCTTCGATTGTTGATGTACTGGGGCGTTCAGGGCGTTCGTCATCTTCAAGGTCTTCACGGCCTTCTAGGAAACGCTTGTACCACTCGTTAACTCTTGATTTACTCATGGCAGCAGACTCACCATAGGCCTTTGTTAATATTCCAAACCCTTTGTTACACTTTATTTAATTTTTTATGCAAAATTTTATACAAATTCTTTGATCCATTTCTTTTAACAAACGAAAATCGCCGAGCTCATAAAACACGTTTAACCTTATTGGCTGTGACAGATAAAGTCCACAATGAAAACAGCTGAAAACTTTAACATATTTCAGGGACATGTATACCAACATAATAAAAAAAAGTTTGACAATCGGACTCTACAAGTCCGCGAAATGAAACAATTCCCGTTAATTCTTGAACACACCTTATAGATATATATATATACATATACATATATACATATATATATATATATATATATATATATATATATATATATATATATATATATATATATATATACATACATATAAGGAAAAGAGATAGAAACACATGTAAAGGATGAACACAGGAGAGGTGGGGAAAGCAGAATCAGGTCGATCACAAGCGTAAAAACATTTCCTTGGCCGGTACTTGAGCACCAGATCTTTCAACTTGCCGGGTGGATGCTCTATATATGTACATATATATGATGTCGAAGCACTCACGAGAGCGATATAACATTTGGACGGCACAATAGAACACAACATAAAATGTACAACACGTAAAAGAACGCATACATTGTAGGTTGTTTAAGCTTTCGGCCTACTCCGAGGCCTTCTTCAGATCAGACTGAAAGTTCTTGGAATCCTCTTTTGCATTAAAATCTCTCTATTTGTTGTATATGATTCTCCTATAGTATCCTCCATGTATCATTTGCTTCCGATATATACAAATCTACTACTAGTGGTATTTGACACTCCCATCTACCTTAGAAACCGTTTTCCATATGTGTTTTAATGAAATGTTTCCATTTTTTCTAGGCTTGCATTCACGGAGGCAGAGTCACGGAAAAAAAATTTGAAGAAAAAAGGTACGTACCTTTTAAATCTACTTAAAATATTTGCTGCCCCTTATTTTGTTTATTAATAAAAGTAACAAAAGTCCTCCCTTAGGAGGATTCAATGAAAAAAGTCATGAAGGGTTTTTATTAGGTTGAGTGTGTTGTGATTTTCCATGTTGCATAGGTCGATATCTTCGTACCTGGCCCATTCACGTTACACCAAAAAAGTGAATGCCTTTGGCCATCGAAAAACCTAACTTTAATTGTACTTTTTTCCTTAAAAATATCTTTCTTATATTCTATAAATGATATCTCTATAATGCCACTATAGGTGACATTGATCTAATTTAAAGTGTAACTCTTAATCAATTCGCATTGTCCTCTGTATTTTAGCAATTTATAGCAAATGAAACATTCTAGTTGAAGTAAATCAATTATCTATATATCCTCACTCAAAACATTAAAATGTTAGCAAATTTTCTTAGACCTGTATTAAGAAGGAAAACTAAAGCATTGAAATGAAAACTTCATTCGTTTACTTGCCGGCTAACAAATATTATTCAGCTGTAAATTTCCCTGTGTATTTGAAAAACGATGAAATCGTGAGACATGTCCGCCTTCCTATAGTAAAGAGGACAAGCTATCTTTTGAATTTCTATTTAAATCCAATTGCGTAGCATAGAGCAGTGAAAATGAAAACCAAAGCAGCCGTTTTTTCCTTGTCGATCCTTATAACGTAAAATCAGCCAATAAATTTGACGAGAAGTATGTCAAAAATTTCTTCTTGGACAATCACTAGGCGAGCGACGAGAGCTCGTTGGTGGTAGTGAAAATCAGAATGCGCGATGAATTGCGCGTTTTGACGCTCTCATTTCTTTATAGAGTTCTCAGGCATTGGACTCCCCCTTCCGTTTCCCCGGAGGATCGACCCTCCATCCCCTCTTTGCACCCATCCCCACCGAATTTCCACGCTCACGAAAATGAGCATAGCCCCCGAATGCAGTGGGAATTATAAAATAGGCACTCGGCCTTTCGGGATCTCGTTTAAATTTCAGGGGCATACGTATTTGCTTAGTCTCCCGTATGCATTGCAGTGTGGGTAATGAAATTGCATCTCCATGTGAGTTCTCGGTAATCACTGCCTCGGCCCGGCAGAGGGAACCCACGAATCACGCACGCTTCTGTTTTCCTTCTGAAGCGTGCCCGAGTCGATTGTCCTCATTATCCACCGTGAAATAGACTTCCACGACCACAGAGTGCGCGCTTATACACTTAATTATTATGACTTAGTAGTCGTACGTGGAAGAAAGGAGCTGAATTCATATAGAGCCAGGTACAGGATCTATAAAATAATCTAACTGATTTTAATACTTGGAGAAATTCCAAAATGGTTACGATTTAAAAACAGAAACCAGAAGGGTACAGAGAAGTGCATTTCTGATAAATGAACCTGGTAACTTGAATCTCAGCTTTTTATGGTTTATTTTTTCACCCTAACATCGGAGATAGCTCAACATATTTCAGAATGTTCTATCACAGAAAATAATTTTATGATGACTGAATTTAAAACTTGTTCTCAAAGTTTTTTTCTTGGGCATAATTTTTTATGAAACAATAGTATGCAGCATATTCATGGAATGGGTTATGTATCGAATAATTTTCTAATTAAATATTAGTAGTATTTTGGATATATTTATCCCATTGTATATTTATTTACAAAAGGAACATCAGTTATTTGATATAATTTACGAACGCGCTTGATGAAGAGGTTGGTGAATAAAGCATTAAAACCACTGAAAATTGTATATTAGTTTCCATATAGATATATAAACATAATGATTATATCCGGTTAAGTAAAATGAGATTCGAAAAATATAGCAATTAGATTTTTTGCCTCACTTTATGTCAAACAAAAAATATTAAATGAAGCGTAATATAGCATATGCCATATAATTTTTCTGATTAAAGATATTAACCACTTGACTTAAAGGTACTTAATAAAATGCGATAACTTTGATGTCCAACTATGGTACTTTTCCTCATCATTGCTAAGGAAATTATGACTGGTTGAGAAAAAACATAAGAAAGAAATGTTCATCATTGCTGAATATCAACATTGAAAAATTACATTTTATGTGTTATTTTTCGGAAGTTACTTCTAAAATATGTATGCTTTTGACTTAGTATTTACAAAATCGTTCTTAGGCAGACATTCGTTAAAAGATCGATTTCAATTCAATGTTAAAAAAGTCAAAGAAATTTCCATCAATAAGTTATGTTTTAATCCCGAATACACCTAGGCCTTTCAAAGGTTTTCATTATGAGTTTTTCGATAATCCCAAGTGCGTTAAATACTTGTGACGAGATGCAATGTAAAATGGCTTAATGAGACGTTAGTTTTATGGGGTGGGGTACCCGTAGCACGAAGCGAATAGCAATGGCTCGGAGTTTTCATGGAAAGCTCATAGATCATTCTCATTATCAATGGCCAACATTTTCGGAATTGAGATCCTATTGCATTGGATATTATTAAATATGACGGCACCCTATAGAAGGAGGGTGGTGATTCAAGAAAAAAGAAAAATTCCATGAGCTATTGTACCTGTATATTCACTATTTGGCCCGGACGGAATTGTGGGGCTCTTCCAGGTGGGTTTGGGGGAGAGGGTAAGAGGGGATTGTTGAAAAGAAATGGGATTGGGGATGGGCAGGGCCGGATCCAAGAAAAGCTATTGAGTTTCGTTTCGTATCCCATTGGGTCAAATTTATTATTACCCATTTTTGCCATATTCGATCCCGAGAAATTGATAGAGCAAATGTAAAAAAAACAAGCGAGAGAGGGAAGAAAACAAAGTAGATTACAGAAATGGAGAGAGAATCAGGGGAGAAAAAATTGCTGTGGGGGCAGGGGAGAGGGAGGAGAATAATCGGGGATTAGGCTTTGAGTTGCGGATGGGGGTCAGGAGGGACATTTAAAGGGAGAGTGGGGGGTGGGTGGAAGAGGGCAGGGGATTAAGAGATAGAAACAGGATGAAACGAATGAACCATCTCCTTTTTGGGAGACCATCATTGTCCACCGACATCTCCCCCCTTTTTCTCTGGGTTTTCCTGCCCCAGCCGTCTTAATTTCATCCGTAACAAAAGCAGATAGTGTTCGCTGGAAGAGTAATGGGATGAGACGCCGAGTGCATACCATTCGCGGGAAATTCGACGAAGTGGGCGAAGGCGGAAAAACTAGTTCTATTGAAGTCTTTGAAACCGAGGTGACTATTCCCAAATGCCAGAGTTTATGCCAAAGTTTTCTTGGAATATTACAGAATATTAGTGCAATATATGTTTTTGACACTTCACTATAGGATTTCCGATAATTTGAAGAGAGAAAAATGCCATTTTATATCAGCTTTGAAAACCCGTGGCCGAGCATCAAGACGATATCGAGTCGGTACATCCACCGAGTGGCGTTGGATGTCCTTCTGGATATTCTTTCAAATGTTTTAATGAAATTGAATGTATAACAGTCACATATTACATTTGTCTCCGAATTAATTACCGCATGACTCTATACATTACCACATGAATGTTAAAATAAGATTTCCTTTGATGGGTCTACCACATACCTTAAGAGGTTATCTACAAACCAGCGTCACTGAACTCGACGAAGTGAGTAGGGAAGTAATTCTCATTTATGAGGTCCTAAAAATAGTTAGTATAATCCAAACATTGTTGGCATGACCTGAATATAACTCTCGCCAACCAATATACCGCCATTGGCGTCGTATGTTTTGGCAGTATCCTTTCTTCACATGATTTAAGGTATAAACGCCTACGGGCGGCAGGGAAACAGTCACTTCTCTACAGGTGTGGCAGAAAATATTGATTAGAACGATCGCTCTAGGGTTGCTATTTGAAATATAGAATGCCTCTTTTTCGTTTTGTTATATGTGCTACTAGAAATTGGCAATATTACTGTTCACGGACAAATTTTTTCAAATAAATAAATGAAAATTTTGGTGATCCAAGCATTTTTTTACGTTGATAGGCAATCACCTACCCTTCTCTCGCAAAAAATTTATATGCTGAATAATAAGAGCCCATACGCCATACAAACTGGTATACCGTGAGTAATTGGAAATGAAAAGCTCGTGGAGAATGAATTACAGCATAACCCATTGTAGGTTTCGTTACCATAAAGTCTGTAGCGTGGAATATGTAGATTTTACCGTCGCTTTCAACAATAACCTTTGTATTAGAATGAAACAAACGTTGGGATACTGGGGAAAATATTCAATTCGTGTAATGAAAAAAGATAACCATTTCATGTACTCCCTTAATTTAATTTCAATGGAAGTAAGACGAAAAATATGTAATATGTGTGTAATATTTATACTGAGGAACCCTCCGAAAATATTCCATTAAAATCAGTGCGAGAGAAATTCGTCGCTGTTTCCATAGGAGTTCTTGGATCTCACTGTTAGTTATGACAACTTCTTTGCTAGAAAGTTTTTTGTATATTTATTTAGCAGAAATACAGAAATTATGTTTTGGAGGCATTAATGCAGTTTCAGGATTAACTTTGCGGAATTCCTTCATAATGAGGCTAGAGAAAGAAACTCTACATTTCCACATAAAGATTTATTACTTTATACATACATGGTTTCAGGTCTATGATGGTCATGCGCAGCATCGAAACCATGGTCGTGTGAAGTAATAAATCTTTATGGGGAAGTGCAAAGTTTCTTTCTCTACCCTCATCTCAGTGACATTGGGTTAATATAATATTCTGAGAGGTAGGTTGTCTCACACCATGAGGTAATATTGTGGATTCGATCGCAGGGTAATTCTAATTTGGGTTTTTGATCCATAGGGATGCAGAATGAGTCATGAATTAAGAATTGTAGGTAGGAGGACATGGAGAGAGAAAGGAAGAAGTGGATAAGGATAAAGAATGCGAGTCAGTAACAAGTGCGAGCTAGTAGCACGTGCGAATAAAATGAAGTAGGAGGGAAGAGAACGGGAAGAGTGGGGGAAGATAAATAATTTGAGTAAAGAATGAGGACAAACCCATAAGACTCTAGTGAGATGGAAAAGGAGGAGAGAGGGTGTAAGGAGAGGAGGAGAAGAAAAAATGCGATTGAAGAACGAGGCCACGCCCTTAAAGCAAGCGAATGAGATGAAGGACGGAGAGAGAGAGAGACAAGGGGGAATAGAGGAGAGCGGAAGGGGGAAGAAGATAGAGACGGTATTCCGTCGGACCCGATGTGACGCTCGGAATTCCCCTCACGCCCCTCCTCCCCATCCCCCCCTCTCACCCCCTTGCCCTCGATGTACGACGGTCCGGTTGTGAGGGGGAGGAGGCAGATAAAATGGGTCGAGGGTAGAGAAAAGCGGACGGCTTCGACAAAAGGGAATCTGGGGGAAATGATAAGGGAGAGAGAGGGGGGATATTTGTTGTCCGGAGGAGGCGTTCGGGGTGGATCGGGAGGCCGGAACATAAACCCCAGGAGTGATCGGGGATGGGGAGTGGGAGAAATTGCTTGGGCCGTAGGTAGACGAGATGATGGTGGAAGGGAGCGGGGTGAGAAGAGGCGTATTTTCGTTGCCGTGAGGAGACAACAACGCGCCATACTCGCCAAGATGCCCGGAGAGAGATTCCAACGAACTACCCTGCATCCGGACGTTAGTCACGCCACGAGTTGTGGGTGGTAGGCATGGGATATGCCGGGGGACAGCGTTAATACAGCGGTGGGCATTAGTGAGAGTAACTGTACTAGATGTAGTGAATAAACCGACAAAAAGTGATACTGGAGGTTTTGTTATTGTTCTTAATTTATTTATTTTACATCAGTCCGAAAACAGCAATGAGACCTTTACATCGGAATTTGGACACTTACATAACAATTTGACAATTACATACAACCAAGCCCTAGGTGGAGGAAAAACCACCTTGGCTGAATTTGAACCCGCGACCTCTGGGTTGGCAGACGAGGACGTTACCCTAGCCTCCGGGGCCGGCCAATTAGCAATATGTATGTACTTACTAGTATTAGGTAAGCGTACTGTTTCAAAAATTACTCGGCCACCACACCCACCGTCGCCGATTTGTGACTGCTTTCTCTTTGGTCACGGAGCAAACGAAGCAACCGTAAAGTGGCCAGCTGCCTCTCTCATCCACAAAACCGCACTCACTCACGTGCTGCTGATCGATCACTACTGATCGGGCATTTGATTCATTCAGTACTTCTTTTCTCCATTCTGTCGAATCAGAATTAACAGAGCCTCTCGAAACGAATCTTTGAGCTGTTAATCAATGAAGTACTGTTCTTATGGGTCTCAGATTTCAAGACGTATTTCATTCGTTACCTAAAATAGTTGTCACTCCCAAAATATATTTGATGTAGTTCGTGTACTCGCCTCTGTTTTCTGCAATCTATCAAAGTATGCTACACTTTCAAATATTTCATTCCATGCTTCATGCATTCAATGCGGCGTCTAATTTTGCATATACCCTGCTAGAGTAACGTTAAAATCGGTACCAACTTAAAAGCCATGGTGGTTCGTGGCAAGGATTAATCCGCACTTGCTACTATCAAAATTAAATATTACTCTGGTGTAAGTTCGCTGAGTACGCAAAAATCACCTCAGCTAACTTGGTAGTTGTCAGTAAATTATGCCACGAGAATCATTCTTAATTTGCTCCAATGGTCATCATTTTGTTCTCTTTTTCCATCTGTTTCCTCGATTATTTCAGAAACAGCTTGAAAAGTAAAGACTAACTCGACATACTGAAAATGGTCGTGAAAACATATGCACGTATAACGGTAGATTGTCATTAAAATTATCGCTGTCTTAAATTAATTAATTCAGTTGATTTTAAAATAAATAACTCGGTATATAGTTTTGTCTAACGAGGGTTATTCCCATATAAATCTGAATATGAATTTGTTTATTTGTTTGTTTGGGTAGACATTTTGCCATGGTGGTAAGGAGTAAGGGCCTCCAACTTTTGTGTAAACAGGTTTAAAATTTCCAAATTGAAAATAGCCTGCATTAGATTTAGGTATACTAATAAGGAAAGTTTTTAGATCTATTTTTAAAAAATTACAACGCCAGATTTTAGCACATTTTTCACTGAGAAAAAGATTTCGAGGAATATAAAATACAATCAGAACGTATTTGTTTGCTTCGTACATTCCGAAAAGGCGTTTTATAGTGGGAATTGGAGAAAACTAATGACTATTTTGCAGAAAATAGGAATAGATTGGAAGGACAGGAGGCTAAACCGGAACCTGTACATGTCTCAGACTGCTCAGGTGCGAGTGGGGAACGGAGAGTCTGGATGGGCAGTGTTAGGAAGAGGTGTAAGGCAGGGTTGCCCATTGTCACCGGTGCTGTTCAACGTATATGTGGAGGAAATGATTAAAGAGGCATGGGAAGAACCGGAGGTAGGAATGAAAGTCGGAGGGGAATACGTGAAATCGGTTAGGTTTGCTGATGACTAAGCATTAGTTGCTCAGTCAGCCAAGGGGTTGCAAGCATTACTTAGAGAATTGAAAATTCAGTACCATATATATGGGAATAGAATCAATATAAATAAAATAAGAGTGTTCGATTTTTCAGAAAGATAAAGGCAAAGTTAAAAAATAAAATAGAAGGGCATGCACTAGAGCAGATAAAACAGTTTATATACCTCCAAAGTTTTTTGTATGAAATTATCCAAAGTAATACAGACATAAGAAGAATAATGACCTGGAGAAGGGAATTGATTACGGGGACGTTGAGTAGAGATGTTAAGACAAGACTCGTAAAAACTCTGATATGGAGCGTAGCTACGGTGCGGAAACGTGGTCACTGAAGCAGGAGGATAGACGTAGATTGGAGGCTTTTGAAATGTGGGTGTAGAGAAGGATGGAAAAGATAAAACGGCCCGAAAGGAACGCAAATAAGGAATGGTTCTATGTAGGGTGGGCAAGGAAAGGGGATTGTTGGCAGAAATCATAAAGAGGTAGGAAAAATGAATGAAAAGCATATTGATTGGAATTGGGATGTTGAAGACAAATAGGTGGGAGAATGTTGGGAAAACGAGGAAAGTTTAGGAATTCGATAGATATGTTGGTCGGGATGAATGAAGGAACGAAATATATAGAGATAAAGAGGGAGTTATTATAGAATAAGATGTTTGGTTACGTTTTGTTAGGAGATACAAAATATCTATTTTGTGGTTTAATCCATCAAAAACCTACCTAATCTGACCGGTAGTTTATCTAATAAAAAATTAAAATTTCAATGGATAGCGACAATTAAACTGTCGTATTCTTTTTCCAGCTACTATATCATTTAAAAACGTATATTACGATTTATGTCAATAGCTGAGCAGTCACTTCACATATTTTAAACAGAAACTACAAATTTCGACGGTCTCTGATTTTTTAATCTGAGAAACTGTCCATCTACACAAAAATACTGCCATTCGAATTAACTCCAGTCACTGCTCTATAGATAAATTTCTCCGGCGAGGCAGGCAATACCTGCTAGTTGAGAGGAGATCCGCGCTGAATGGATAGGTTTTTCATGAACCTTGATCAATATTGGGCATCCTTCATTATCTCTGAAAAAATATTTAACTCGCCCAAATTAATTTTAAAACCTGTACGATCGCCATATTCTGGCCTTTGCACAACCCGTCTTTTTGTTGTCAAAAATGCAGTACACGTTGACATCATTTTTTACTGCTTTCCCAGCATTCCCCTTGCTTTCACGGCCTTCAGCTAGCCAGTAAAGTCGTTGCCTCTGACGTGTAATCCATTCTTTATGGAGTTGAATAATCATTTTTTTGGTTTCTCGTGAATTATTTAACTCTCACGACCTGAATTTGTACGAAAAACGCCGTCATCACTTGATGATAGTGGCATTTTACGTCGTGAGTGATAAAAGTTGCATGGAGAATAAACGATATGTGGGTATTTCTCTTCATTATACTACATAACAATACTCTCTTCTTCATATTTATCTTTTATTCTAATTCCTCTCTCTCTCTCACTCTATGTAAATTTTTTCAACATTATCTTCCCTTTCATCGGCGTACTTTTTCTCTCTGAACAACACCTCAAAAGCCTCCTCGACCCTACACCCATCCTCTTTTCTTGAAGAATGAATTTTACACTGATGGCAATGCTCCCAATAGCCTAGTTAGCGTCATTACTTATGGATTTCCTTTAAATTTCTTTTTCGTTAAGGTAATTATTTAGCCTTGCATTGTTATTGCAGTTCCTATTATCTACCGAAGACGGGTCCAAAAACTTAAAGATGGAGAAAATTGGCTCCTAAGTGATGAGAGTAACTAATAAAAAATAAATTGAATTTGTGTCCATTTTCATTAAAAACTCCTTATTGAATGACTCGATCTCAACATTACTCTGAGCCTCTTGAATACTTAAGAGGGCTTGAAAACAACTTAAGATGGCAGGATAAGTTAATTTTATCCAATATAAAAATACGTTGTTTTTTCTCTGGGTATGCCATTTCTACGATTTATCTTAACCATCAATAGTCATCGATCGTAGGACTGCGATCACTCAGCCTCCACTCGATTCTCTGATTGAACTAATATCTGCCAGTATGCCAATTTTCCGTCTTCCCATATATTTTTCATCAAACCAGTTACTCATTCACTAACAAGTATGCCCTGTCACACACCTTTTTGGTGGCTCGCAGGGTATTTATGTAGATGTAGTATAACCCTTTGAGTAAATGAAAAATTGAAGCCTCATCAGATGCGAAACTAATTTGAATTTTCCCAATAATCAACCAATTCTTGCCCTGTGCCATTCCTATTCGTCTCTTTCTACCGGTAAATTTGGTCATATGGAGAGCGAGTAGTTTGGTGGCAATGAAGAGGCGTTTTTTTTCATCTCCCTTCGTAAATTTTCTCCATGGCTTATCGTTATCGATATGGAATGTATAGCCCAGTCTGTACTTAATTTTTTAATACTATTAATGTAAAATTAATTATTTAGCAATAAATTGAAAAATAAATTGCTTTTATATTTTTCCACCATTCGTTAATTTGATTGTTTGTTGTGCGTCAACATCTCTGTGCATGACATCGTATTTGCTGTTGGTTGCGAGTGACCTTGTGTAAGCGTTCCTTATGACCTGAGTTCGCCAATTACTTCTCTGACGGAACTAATAACTAAGAAGTAACGTGCAATTTTTTCATCCATTACTATAGGGAATTACGTTAACGGGTACATATTGAAGACTTTGGATGTTGACGAGGTGTGATACTTCACCCGATTTTAAATAACTTTATATATACTCCTTTTAGTTGTTGATAATTTATATTTTTGCTGAAAAAACTCTATTCAAACAATCGAATCAATAAAACACTTATAATTACAGTTATAAATAATGAAGAGTTTTGCGTTTCGAATGACCACAAAAAGATATTTTCTGTTATCTAGTAAATAGGAGAACTACGGATACACAGTAAATGAGATAGATCAGAGATCGAAAAAAACATCTTTTCTGCAATTGGTCATTTCAATAATTATCATAGGACGTCAGCTCGACTAGGTATCGTAGCAGGATAAAAACCAGAAAATTCCACGCTACATTAAAAATTTAATTTTATTTATTGTTGATAGGAGTGATTTCAATCATTAGGGGACGTGGCTAATCTTCTCTTGCCGGACCATATTAGTTGTAACTAATAAGACCACCGGATGCGGTCCAGAATGTGTTTCATACGTGTCCTTAAGACTAGACGTGGGGAAACGTAATTCATTAAAGTTTGCTTTTTCTGAGCTCTAGTTGATGCCCTGGGATAATAATCAGATTTTGCAAAGGTAAAACTATCAAAAATATACGTAGCTCTAGTGTCCAATACGGTACTCGAACCACGACCTTTTTTTATTTAGTATCCATATGGTCAATCCGTCCAGCATATTACGCAGGATTTTATCGTGAGAAAATAAAAGTTTATTAACATTGTTAAAAACTTATTTTTTGGGGATCACCGAAGAAAAAAAGATAGATCGGACGTGATCATTATTGTAAAATGTTGTATTCGTATCAAAATGAGTCATTGTCAAACTAATATTTTCCCGTCGGATGACTAATGTGTATAAACTTGACGAGAGGAAAATGAGTGCCAGAAATTTTATTTTTTGGGACGCATATTCTCTCGAGGCTAGAGCACGATGGTGACGACATAAAAGGCTCCGTTTACTAATCATTTTCCATAAAAAACCTCTTACTTTCCCAATATCCCTTTCCATCGGATCTCGAACTCCCCTTCAAGACACCGTTGGGTAGCTTCCCGGCTGCATGCACGTGAATAAATCGAACGTCATCACCGTGGTGAATGAGAACTCGTGATTTCAGCGCAGTTTTGTCTTTCTTCTTCACTCTTAACCACCCCAACTCCACTCCCCCATTCCCTGCGGCGGAACCATGGGAAGGTTTTCGAACGCGGCGGATGGATTTTTGAGGCGCGAGGAGCAGGGGGAGGAGGGGTGTGGGAACAGATGGGACGGACGGGAGGTAGTGACTCTGGGACGAGGCTCGTTGTCTCTGCGGGAGAGAGGGATGGGGTTAGCGGGTCGTGGGCTGTGGGGCCTCCCCGAGGGCTCAGAGAACGGTATTCAGGGGTGGATTTAGGAGGGGCAGGGAAGACGGAGGGAGCGTCGGAGGGACAAAAAGGCGGACTGGAGGTGGGATTGGGGTTTATGGAGGTCAGGAGGGAGGAGAGTCTTTCTATGGGATAGAACAGTGCGGCGGTGGGGATTTGGAGACGGCGGGGGTGAGGGGGAGGGAGGGCAATGGCGCCTTCGTATTCCCTCCCTGCAAAGGATGAAGACGGGAAGGCTCCTGGGGAAGTGCATTTTAAAAGGAAGGACGGAAGAGCAAAGGGAGGCGTAGAGGAACTGGGAATTCATTAATGAGCGCGCGGCGTCTCTACACGGCCGGTAGCTCGTGAAAGATGGATGCTTGGTGCGGGGGTGGGTGTCGTCGTTGGGGACGAGTGGCGGAAGGAGAAGGAGGGACCGAGCGGGAAACTGCAGCTAGACAAAGCTACGAATAAACGGACGGCAATACTAATAAGCAAAATAAGGTTTGGTGTGGACTGGGAATATGGAATTGGTACCTGCGGCTAGGCTCCAAGAAATATGTAGCTTTGTCACCCTAAGAATAAGAAACCTAGATGCTAGTACCCGTACTAGTTAATAACTTCTTAGTTACTATTTTAGAGATACGTGTACATAGTTGTTTTCCCAGGAATCAACGTCTGTTTCAATGCTACCATCATTATAAAAATTATAACCATGCAAAACCCAGGGGTTATGAGCCTATATTGAATGAATAGTACCCCATTTTTTCACTAGGAAAATGATTAATGCTTGTGTCTTTATTAGTTTGTAATATGATGAATGTTCAGCGAAGATTAATGCTTGAGAGCTGACGCACAATGATAACTACGAGTGAATATCGTGGAAAGCCAAACGCTAACTATTGTGGTAACGATCTGTTACGTGCACTTTAAATGCTGGCGATAGTCCAACTCAGTTTGCTTAGCTAGCAGATAATCAATACATCCATAGGTACTGAAATGTGAATAATACTTTTACCTGGTTTTGCTACTCTAGTTCCTAGGGCTGAGGTTGTGGTACATTATTTTCTTTAAACATGTATTAACCTATACATAACCCATATGTAAATAAATATTTACACCATAGCGCAAGTTTGATTTAAATAGGAATAAACAAAACTGTTTGCGATTCCAAGCTTTGATCATTAAGCAAATAATAGAATTTAATTAATACTTTCAAGTCTCTCTGGATGAGCCTTTTTTTTGGCTGAAGGATTCTCATTTAATAGGTTTTTTTGCCTCGTTCCTCTCAGTAGTTTTTGAGTCCACAGACTCAGCATATTTTCTGTTCTTGGTCCATTTTAATTTAATTTTAAAATTATATGAAGCCGATACGATCTTGATAAATACTAAATTAAACGAATACTCTCAATTAAACGGTGTGGAAACTGATCTTCTAGAGAGTCCTTCATGCTAGTATCTAATCAAGTTCTTTTATTGCACCATGGCAGGTTCTATTCGGTGAAAGTTACGCTTTGCATGAGCAATAAACTTTTATTCCGTCTCCCACCAACCTGCTCGCGGAAGCCTCTCAGGTAATGCCATGGCCATTTTTAACAAGCTTGAATCAGTTGGATTCACACCAACCGATGGTAAAGCGCTACCTACAACAGATTGAATTGGCGTACCTTATAATAATCCAGGTTTTTTCCCAAATTCCTCTTCTTTCTCATACGATTAAAGATCTGCGTTAATTTTTGTTTGTTTAATTTTGATAGTTTGTTGGCTTTTGCCAAAATACGTGCTTAAAATGTTTCTCATTCCACTATCCTCGCCAGAAAAGCACCGCCAATCGAAAAATACTGCGGATTTGTTTCCTGAATGACATTCAAACAAATATGCAAGGTGGCTGTACTTATTTCATTTCATTTGTTTTGTCTTTATGAAAAAAATCTATGGTTATAGAAGAAACTAATATCCAGTGTCCAGGGTTACTGGGAGAAACTATTATTGTTCAACCTGTGAGACATGCAAATCCTGAAACTTTACAAAAATTAACTGAAAATAATGTTATTATGGTAATAATGCTTTCATGGAGAGAATCATATATTGTCTAATTTCTTCCTCTATAAGTAAAGGATACAAATATTATGAGTATACAAATATATTTACGAGCCCATTATTTATTACACCATATGAAATATTTCCGATGCGTCACTTTTATCAGTGAATTGTCTTATTATATGCTAAATCATTAGAAGTTTTTTTACATTTGGTCTATAAATTTCACAAAAAAGCCCTCGGTGAAGCTAGTAGATTGGCATGAAATATAATTGTTCAGTTTGACAGTAAAAATAATATTTTTGAACGCGATATTTTTTGTAGAGTAAGAGAATGTTCATGGAACGGCTACAGAAGGGGACTTTTACTGGAAGAAAGAGCTGTGGAGACGGAGAATTTCAAATGGCTTGTGAGAGAAGGCCAGGGTATATAGCTAGGGTTTAAAAGATTGAAAATGAGTTTGTAAGATGTGTGCAAGACTGAAGACGAATCCATTAGATCTTGTGATTTCGGAATAAATTTTCCCTGTTACGGTACCAGCTTCCTTGATTTCGTTACTTAAAGCCGATGATTTCCTGTTTTAAATTGGGGAAGGTAAAGAGACGTAGTAATCATGCTCAACACTCTTGAGTGATCCACAGCGTGTAAACCGAAATTAATGTCGAAATTCAATGGTTCCTGGCGATATACGTTGAAGTCCAAGGCGGGATTTTGGAGGCAGGGAAGGGAAACAGCCCCCTCCTTGCTTTATTCATCGAGACGTTCCTACACCACGATGGATGAAGCAGTACCAATCAGTCCGTCAGTAATGATTAAATCTATAAACTGTCTACCTTAACTTTCATTCGTTCTTGTAGGCGCATAGAAATAGGCGTTAACTTATTTCTGTGAATGGTTTGTGATGTAAGGCAAATTTATTTTGTTCTTACGAATCATTGTCGATTTCTAGATAGCATCCACCGTTACGGCGGGTGGTATGGAGTATTTAGTCTCTAACCGTAAAAGCCATTGGTGACTGATGGCTGTTATGTAATTATTTATATTTTTAATGTTTGTATTTTCATAAGAACCGGAATTTAATACTGCTGTAGCCACAAGTTGTGGCAGAGAAAGCCATTTAATTCCAAAAATCGATTCGGTAGATGTTTTCTCTAATGATAAATCTCGTGGTACAGGATCACGTAGCACCTGTAGTTTTCCCGATCTATGGGATCAATAACAAAGATTCCTTTTTTATGCCTTGTTCTACAATTCGGATAATTAGTTTTGCACAATAATTAAAATCATGTATATAATTGTTGCAGGTTAAACAATAAATTGAGAAGGGCCACAAATAAATCAAAAGAAGAATGGTGGAAAACGCAATGCGAGGATATGGAAAGTTTACAGAAGAAGGGTGTAATTGGTGCTCTATACAGCAAGGTTAAGTTATTATCGGGAAGTAAGAAGGCAAGATCTGTGCTAACAGTTAAAGATAAGAGGGGTAAGATAATAGTTGAACCAGGAAAAATCCAAGAGAGATGGAAGGAATATATAGAAACACTGTATGGTAAAGAACTTAGGCCGACAAGGTTAGACATAGAAAAGGAACATGACGTAGAAGAAGATAGATTAGGTCCAGGCATACTCGACGATGAAATAGAAAGGGCATTAAAGGAGATGAAAGCAAGTAAGGCAGTGGGGGTGGACAATATTCCTGTAGAAATGTTGAAATGGTCAGGGAAAGGTGGGAAGAAGGCCATATATGGACTGATTCGTAGTATCTATGAGGAAGGAATCTGGCCGGAAGATTTTGTGAGATCAGTGTTAGTTCCTATTCCAAAAAAGGCAAAGGCTTCGTCATGTGAGGATTACAGAACAATAAGTTTGATATCCCACGCAACTAAAGTTATTCTCAGGATCATCAACAAAAGGATAGAGAATAAGGCAAATGATTACTTAGGGGATGATCAGTTTGGGTTCAGGAAAGGAAGAGGTACGCGTGATGCCATTGCAGTAATGAGATCACTAGTCGAGAGGAATATAGAATACAATCAGGACGTTTTTGCCTGTTTTGTAGATTTCGAAAAAGCGTTTGATAGAGTGAATTGGGAAAAATTATTGCGTGTATTGCAGAAAATAGGAATGGATTGGAGGGACAGGAGACTGGTCCGCAACCTGTACATGTCTCAGACTGCTCAGGTGCGAGTGGGGAACGGAGAGTCCGAATGGGCAGTGTTAGGAAGAGGTGTAAGGCAGGGTTGCCCATTGTCACCGGTACTGTTCAACGTATATGTAGAGGAAATGATTAAAGAGGCATGGGAAGAACTGGAGGTAGGAATGAAAGTCGGAGGGGAATTCGTAAAATCGGTTAGGTTTGCTGATGATCAAGCATTAGTTGCGCAGTCAGCCAAGGGGTTGCAAGCATTGCTGAGTGAATTGGAGGTTCAGTGCGATAAATATGGGATGAGAATCAATATTAATAAAACAAAGGTCATGCGATTTTCCAGAAAGAAAAAGGCTAAGCTAAATATTAAAATAGGCGGGGAAAAAATAGAGCAGGTAGAACAGTTTACTTATCTCGGAAGTGTTTTGGACCAATACGGTCAAAATAGTAGGGACGTAAGGAGAAGAATTGCGCTAGGCAAGGAGGCTTTCTCAAGGAGGCGAGAGTTGATGACGGAGACGTTGAGTAGAGATGTTAAGACAAGACTCGTAAAAACTCTGATATGGAGCGTAACGTGGTCACTGAATCAGGAGGATAGACGTAGATTGGAGGCTTTTGAAATGTGGGTGTGGAGAAGAATGGAAAAGGTGAAATGGACCGAAAGGAAAACAAATGAGGAAGTACTGGAGATGGTGGGTGAGGAGAGGGGTTTGTTGAGAGAAATCCTATGGAGGCAGGAAAAATGGATGAAAGGCGTATTGAGCGGTAGTGGAATGTTGAAGAAGGTAATAGAGGGGAGAATGTTGGGGAAGCGAGGAAGGGGTAGGAACAGGATAGGGATGTTGGATGGAATTAAGTGAGGAAAGAAGTATGCAGAGATGAAGAGGGACCTGATGTAGATTAAGTTGTTCGATTGGGGTTTGTTTGGAGTTACAAAATATTTATTTGATAGTGTGTCCATCCAAAAAAACCTACCTTAACCGGTAGATTACCTAATAATAATAATTGTCGTAGTTTTACCTTCTAACCTCTAAAAATATTACTCTAACTGTTCATTCACAGGAGTACAGGGTTCGTCCGGAAAATAAGTGTACTGAGCTCAGGAAAAAAAATTTATTACACTTTTACATATCTTAAGCTAATATTCCTCAAAATAGGACCCTTGTTAGTCGGTATACTTGTTTCAGCGGCGTTCCCATTCCTGGAACGCTCCCGCGAAGGCATCATCGGGAACCTCTCGAAGACACGTCGTCACGGCCTCTTTGACGGCGTCCAAAGTCCCGTATCGCGTTCCTTTCAAATTCCTCTTTATCTTCGGGAACAGAAAGAAGTCCGGTGGTGCCAAGTCCGGGCTGTAGGGTGGGTGCGGCAGCTTTACCACGCTGTGCTTGGCCAAGAAGTCCGACACGAAAAGCGCGGTGTGAGACGGCACATTGTCGTGATGCAGCCGCCAGATGTTTTTGATCGCTGGCCGGACGCGGACGGCTCGTTTTCGAAGCCTGTCGAGCACTTGGTCGTAAAATGCAGAATTTATAGTTTGTCGTTCAGGTACAATTTCGTAGTGGACGACTCCCCTTTTGTCAAAAAAGACAATGAGCATCATAAACTTATTTTCCGGACGAACCCTGTATTCATGAGCCCTTCCTGTCTCTGCATTTGTTTGATTCCGACATCAGTTCCCCGAGCGCAGCATTCCAGATTCTTAACATCATTGAAAAAGAAATGTAACCAAGGCGAAATAGTCAATTCTTATTTTTTTCATTCGTATATTTGCTAAATATCCCTTGGAGGAAACATATAGACTTTTGCTCCTCTCTGGATGCTACCAGCGTGCTTACTCCATTCCAGGTTCAAGGTTAATGTGAGTACCAGGTATTTTGCTGCTCCAATTTTTTGTGTCCCTTTTTATTTACTGGAGCATAAGGTAATTCATATTTTTCAATTTATTCGTGACACTAAATTTTATTTATAGTTTACTCAATTCTAAAAATATTACTAGTTTTATTTAGTTAGCTAGAAAGAGTACTCAAAACCCAATCGCATACCTTGATTTTGGGAGATAACCGAATCATCGGCGAATAATTTGTCGTCTCTCGTTAGATGACAGGTCATTTTATTTATTTCAGTTAAAAAAAGGACAGGAGCGATCACGTTTTACAGTGGTGCGCTAGAGAAACATTTACGTAAGCAGTATTAATTCTACCATTTATTGACTTTTTTTCTGATCTCTATAATAATAATAGTGTTAACCCAATTTTATTTGTTATTAATACCTACAACCTTATTATGTCAAGCTTAATCAAATGAATTTCTGAAGTTTGAGAATCTGGCGTTTATGCTTTAGAAAAGATGCACCAATGCACTTCTGAGACCAGTTTTTTCAATATTTGATAAAATTTCTTCAGATCCTGGAGATTTTCACATCAGCTGTGGTACAACTACCGCTTTGAGATTTATAAATACCAAATCGCTCATATTGTTTTGGAGATGAGATTATTCTGCTCGGTATGTTGAATTATAAGTCAGCTCTATGCTGAACATAGCTCCTACATATCAAATGTAAATATAAACCATTGCCTCTAACGGATTGAATTGTATTAAATCCAGCATTAATCCACTTTTCAGTTTAATGGACAATTGCATAAAATTTTCTCTGCCATTCAATTAGCTCTATATCCTCGGTTCCCATTGCTTTAGAACGCCATTTTTTTGCTATGATCATTTTAAAAATTAATGGAGACAACCAATCAAACTCGCATCCCATACGTAGTGATTTAATGCATTTTTATCATATTGTTTTTCACACTCAGATATGTTTACGAGCTCATTGATCAATAAAGTCGATGCCGAGGAGAAATGAACATGGCGACGAGAAACCGTAAAACTTGATGCATTCTTCACAAACGTCGCCTACCCATGCGTGCAGAAAGTGGGATAAGGGAAAATAAAGGGATACAGCAAAAAATAGGGGCTAAGTGGCAGAAAGTTTCTTGGACAGGATCTCCCGTTTCTCGAGTGGAGGGCCTTGGGAGGAATCGAAGTGCGGTTGGCTGCGTCCAAGCGGGGAAGCAGGGGAGGGTTGAGGACGGGGAGGGAGTGGGGGGTGGCGGCCAAGGGGTCTGCCGGGAGAAATGGAGAGGAAAGATTAGGAAGGACGGGTCAAAGGGTAAAAGTTCACGTGGTGAGGGTAAGTGGAAGGGAAGGAGGGAGCAAAGCAATGTGGATGGGAGAGTGGGCGGAGGTGGCGGTCAAGGAAACGGAAGGAAGTTGGAAATGGTTGGGAGGAGGGCGGGGGAGGACACGCGGGATAGTTCAGCGAAGGAAAGCGGACCCTCGAGAGGAGGATGGGTCGAAGAAGTTCGCGGGTGTGGGATGGTGAAGAACGCAGGTGTGCGGCAGTGTTACGGAGAGGGGGAGGAGGCGGCCCAACTGCACGCTTCTTCCCTCTCTCTCCCCGCTCGCTCCTTCATATACAGTACGACTCCGGGCGGAGAGCGTGGACAGTTTCCACAGGGATCATCGCAACAGATGCAGGTTTGTGCCCGAAAGAACAACTGTCGCCCACGATGCGACGTCGGAGGCGAACTTCCCTGAGATCACCGAGAGCCTCCGTCCCTTTCTTCCTATTAAATTGACTACGTAGGATGAATTGAGTGGATGAAGACGGAAGCCGGGTTTCACTCCCCTTCCCCGAGAAGTAAGTCTTTCCGCTGTAAATTAAACCGGATCTGTATCCTTGCTTCAGCTCTTCGTCACAGGCATGATGATTATCACGAGTGAACATTGCTGGATCAAATGATGATGCTACACTTAAGGCAGCTATTGCCAGAAGAAGTGCAAAACTAGAGGAGAAAACATTACATTTTACCTTTCCTGAAAGTATTTCAAGTTAGGTTGCTAATTGTTCCATCTCTCACTTATTTCCTATCTCCTTTGTATTTATTATACTACCTCCTACCTATACTATATATCCTATATACTATACTCCTTGCCAACCCGCTGCATATTGCTCTATAAATATCGCTTCGATAATCCCTCCAATCATTTCTTCTCATCTCGCACACCCCGAAAATATCCAGAATTAGTCTGTCCATCCCTCACTTTATATTTTCTAATTTCCTACCTTTAGCGTCGTCCTAAAATTCCTAGTTCATATTTGAACTAGTTTGTTTCTTTTCCGTATGTGCTTTGCTGCTGCTACCTGTTGCCAGGATGTATAATCTCATTTAGTCCTTAATTCTTCCGTGGGCAAATTAAATTGAGGTGATCCCCGTTGCCCTCCTTACCAGTCTTTTAAAGGGACGACATCACTCAAATGACCGCTCCACTGGGGTCCGACGCCTTTGAAACGCTTCACTGAGGAACGGACAGTGGGCGAACTACTTTTCGCTTGCTTCCAACTTTTGACACTTCTTCCACGAATCATATTTTACCAGGCTGCAGTGATCATTCATTGTTCTCCATAGGTCATCAGGACGCACAAGCACTCTCGCTTCATGATATTAGAGTTGCAGTACACCCGAAGGTCGGTTTGGTAGATGATGGTAGAGTTCACCCAGTACTAAGTCCTATACGGCGTGTGTTATTCACACATCGGGGTAGGGGAGCCTGTTCTTTTTTCTATACCAAGTATGGTTTCCCAGGAAGATTTGGTACCCACCCGAAAAACCACATAACTTTGGTGGGGCTGCAGGTGTCCAGAGAGGTTCAATTTCCAGGCGACCAGCTAAATATATTATATATGTATATACAACACACACACTTTCCAACACGAAATCCCGTTAATTCGCGAACACATATTCGTTCACATATAAATAAAAGGGATGGAAACAAATATAAAAGAAAAGCACGTCTGGTGGGAAAGGTAGATTCGAGCAGATCAAGTGCGGAAAAAATTTCCTAAACCTGGACTTGAACCACGAATCTTTCGGCTTACCTGGCCGATGCTTTTAATCAAGTGAGCTGTCAAGGAAACTTCAACTACATTGAAATCTTAATGAATAAACGAAGGGAAGAAGGAAGTATACGAAGACAAATAGGTGTTTATTGTAGAATATGACATTTATGTGTCTTAGCTAGGAGAGACAAGGGAATTGTCGCTGTACCGCTTAGTAACTTGTGTCCATCCAAAACCGACCTGTTGATAATTCTTTCTCCTCTGTTAAAAAATTTGTTGATAATTCTTTCTCCTCTGTTAAAAAATTTGTAATTTTCGTACCATCTGGGACCGTAAGCTTGTTTTGGTTAACAAACATTCCAATTCCCACCTCAATAAAAATATTTTATTCTTAATATAGCAGAATTTCAACTGACTCCATACGCTATTGTGTGAAGATACAAGTTTTTACGACCTCTTTATCGTGTGTAGCCAAAGACAAAATTTTTCTTTGTGATATCGTGATACTTATGTGATACTTACTCACTACGTGATATACTTATGATATCGTGAATATCGAAGTGCAAATTAGTTTTATTTTTTAATATTTAGCAAACTTAACATTTGTCAAATTAAACAAGTGTAATTTTCAGTGAAGATGAACTTTCCGATGCTAGATCCATAGAACATGCAACACCCAGGAGCACTGTTGCGCCCAATAATTATGAAAAATATCACTTAAAGGTTAAAAATGTAGTCACACGAATATCCATCACAAAACTGTTTAACTTTTCAGCATCTAATTAAATGCTCCCTGCGAATCGTGACGGAACACTAATTCGAAAGAATTGTATCCTGCAAGTACGGCGAAAGTACCGTCATTTCTGTATTGTTAAATGCATACCTCCACAAAGTTAGGAGCCTAGGTGGTTCGAAAAATATATTTACTCGAAACTCATACCATCATCTTAATAAAATTTGCTCTTTGGTGCATCAGCCACTTCCAAAATTAGCGCGTTAGGCTAAATAGACTCAAAATTCTTATAACGCTTGAGGTGTCTTCATCTTAATAGATTTAATTAAATTCGTATTTATTAGCGATTATACGACAGTAATTAGAAAAGTTTTCGGAATGGGATAGGAATTTGTTTTACCATCGAATAATTATTGAAGACTTGCCTCTGCGAATCTTTTTTTTTCATTCTAGTCTACCTATACACTGATGAACCTGATGAAAAGATGTTGCGATACCTTGATCCATTCTCTAAAATTACATTCATTCAGGTCTGCAAAATACCCATCTTCTTCTGCTTTTCGTTCTTTCTTTGAAGAGAATCTCCGTCCACCGAGGAACATTTTGAGCAAACGGTGAAGATGGAAATCTGATGGAGCCAAATTAGGCGATTAATGTGGGTGTGGCAACAATTCGTGTCTTAATTGAAATATTTTTAACATACATACAAAAGACACCTGTGTGGACATGAAATGTCTTGATTTAAGATGACTTTCTTCATTGCCAAACCTGGCCTTATTTCGTGCATCTTTTTCTGTAGTTGATCCAAGAGGTCAGCGTAGTATTGTCCAGTAACTGTTTCACTAGTAGTAAGTTAACCTATCAGCAGATTCCCTTTCGCATCTCATACATCTGAAGTCATAACGTTTTCCGGCCGAACGTATTGTCTTCGCTTTCTTTGGTGGTGGTCCTGAGAAAAACACATTTCCACTGCTCTGATTGCTGCTTTGACTTGTGGTATAGTAGCGAACTTTTAAGTTTCATCTGTGGTCAAAAACTGCCGCAGAACTTTCATAAAAGCATGACTTCAAAAAGTAAGTCTTTATGCTGAAACATCGAATCATGCTGTAGTGTGTCCTGGAGATCATTAATTCTAGTTTATACTACAAATATTAACTCAAGAAGATAGAAAGAGAAGTGAGAAAGACGTATACTTTTTTTTTAATTTCACCAATTATTAATATATTCCTTCATGCGGTCATACCGTTTATCGCGCCGTTGTTTGATGATTTCCCAGAAGTGTTTGTGGATTTGTTCCTATGTGTATAGAAAGAAATATATATGTTACGTATTTGAATGTGTATTTGTCCAATGTGGCTCGTTTCCTTCTTCTGTCCATACGTGACACAAAACCCACTGTTCTTATCCTTAATGACGTTGTATAATTGCTTTAGTTACTATTCTTTACTCTTACGTCGTCCATTTCTCCTTTGCTCAGTGAAACAGCTCCCTAACGCCATTTCCTGGCCGAAGAATCGGGGCACTTTGCACACTGCATAAACCCCCAGCAGGTTTCAGGGTAAATTAGGTTTCCTCGAAAGCTCAAGTGGTTAGAGCATCGTCCCGGCTAATCGAAAGATCCTTGGTACAAGTCCCGGTGAAGGAAATATTTTTGAACATGTGATCTGCTCGATTCCGCCTTCCCCACTTCTCCTGTGTTTGTCCTTACATGTGTTCCTACCCCTTTTCCTAATATTTATTTCCATGTAATTGAATGAATATATATATATATATATATATATATATATATATATATATATATATATATATATAGATGATGCGGAAGTACTCACGAGAGCAATATAACTTTTGGACGGCACAATAGAACACAGAATAAAACAGATAACACGTAAAAGGACACTCACACTGTAGATGATTTAAGCTTTCGGCCTACTCCGAGGCCTTCTTCAGGTTAGACTCAGACTGAGTGTCCTTTTACGTGTTATCTGTTTTATTCTGTGTTCTATTGTGCCGTCCAAAAGTTATATATATATATATATATATATATATATATATATATATATATATATATATATATAATAATGTAAATTCACTAACTAGTCGACAAACACAGAAACTAAAACATATAAAAGAGGGACTCACTGTTTCTCGAATTTTCGGTTGCGTTCCTAATTCCTCTTGAGAAAGGTGGTTGCACCACCGAAAATTCGAGAAACAGTGAGTCCCTCTTTTATATGTTTTAGTTTCTGTGTTTGTCGACTAGTTAGTGAATTTACATTATTGTGCACCTTCGTGGGTTTTTCAAGAAAGTGACTTCATATATATATATATATATATATATATATATATATATATGTTCCTAATTCCTCTTGAGAAAGGTGGTTGGACCACCGAAAATTCGAGAACCAGTGAGTTTTTCCTCTTTTGTGTTTTGGTTTCTGTGTTTGTTATGACTATCAGTGAATATATATATATATATATATATATATATATATATATATATATATATATATATATATATATATATATATATATATATATGTGTGTGTGTGTGTGTGTGTATTTATGTATACAAATACACACGCACACTCACCTATACGTGTATGTAAAAACACACGCATTCGTTTGCTATACACCCTGGTAAGTAAAGACAGACATTTTGGGAAGATGTAGGGGGTTGCGATTCAGGAAACCGATTTCAGAAGGGTTCTGAAGGGAAATAGTGGGATGGTAAGTAAAAGGGAAGCCGAAAAGAAGAATAACGATGAAGTGGCCAGGGATTTCAGAGGAGGGTAGTATATATGCCTATAAGGGAAGGTAGAGGGATTTGCCCTTAAGTATGGACGGATGAAGATGCCAATCTTCCGGTTGAAATAGATGCTGATGGGAATTGGTGTAATGCAATTTGTAGTTGGCTGAGACGTTCATTTTGTTAAGTGGGCGGAGCAGGGAAAGAGGCCGTCTGGCGTCAATGCATTGCTCCCCGATGATACTCCATCTCCTCCCGTTCCCTCTCCCCGCCTCATCTCTCTCACTCTCTCTCTCAGGGCCCCTCAAATGGCACATACCTCACCACAGCTGCCCCCTCCCCAACTTTCTCCGCCGCTCCTTAAACGCTTCTGACTGCAGATAAGTGTGCGTATTTAATTATGCGCTTGAATAAATCATATATTACGGACAAACACTCGTAAATATTTCACATTTATTTATATTCGAACACGTTGAGCGACCAAGGTTACTCTAAGATACTACAGAAGATTCCGCGATGGTAACTTTTAACAGTGTCATCCGTTGTCAAATGTGCACTACAATGCCACATACATAGCACATAAAAGAGGAAATTTAGTGCGACAAAATTGAGTCTGAACTAATGAAGACCAAAAAGAAAGGCCGAAAACTTAAATTAATCCCCTTTACACGTGTTCTATGCTTAATTTTGTGTTCTTCTGTATTACATATATATTATATATATAATTAGTGTAGTTATTTTGCTGTTGAAAGTAGATTTTGGATGGGAACTTCCATAAAATAAATATCCCTTCTCTCCTAACGAAATACGACCCAACACCCCTCTCTACGACAAGCCTCTCCTTATCTCCGCATACTTTCTCCCTTTGTTCCTTCTGACCAACAGTCCTATCCTATTTCTCCTTCTTCCTGGTTTCTCTAACGTTCTCTCCTCCATGTCAGTCTTCAACATCCCACTCTCAATCAATATGCTTTGCATCCATTAATTCTGTGTCCTTATTATTTATTCCAATACCATACCATACTCAGCATCTCCTAAATATGCTTTACTTTCTGTCCATTTCACCTTCTCCAAAACCATATTTGAAGGGCCTCCAATCTACCCTTATTGTTCTCTTTCAATGACTATTATCTCGCGCTCTTCACATATACGCTCTGTATCGTTATTAATTTTGACGATTCTTTTCTTAAAATCCTTTCTCAACATTCCTATCATCAACTCCCTTCTTTTGAAAGCCTCATTGCCTAGATCAATTCTTTTCCTTACGCCCCTACTACTTTGAACGTTTTGGTCCAAAACTTTTCCGAGATACGTAAACTGTTTTATGTGCTCTATTTTTCCCCTCCTGTTTTAAAGTTTATCTTAGCCTTTATCTTCCTAGGAAACCGCATAACCCTTGTTTTATTATTATTGATTCTAATTCCATATCTAACTCATTGATTTAAAAATTCACTCAGCAATCCTATCAACCCTTTAGCTGACTAAAAAACTATAGCTTAGTCATGTATATGCAAACCTAACTGATTTTACGAATTCTCCGCTGACTTTCATTCCTACTTCCAGCTCTTCCGATGCCTCCTCAATCATATCCTCCACATATACGTTGAACAGCAACGGTAATAAGAGGCAAACCTGCTTTACACCACTTCCTAACACAGTCCATCCGGACTCTCCGTCTTTCACACGCACTTCATTTGTCTGAGACATGGAAAAATGAAATAGCCAAGGCCATAAACTTTACAAGTTAACGACCCCATTTTACGTTTACAGTTTGAGACATGCATTGGTTGCGGATTAGCCCCCAGTCCTATTTTCTGTAATAAATTCGTTTGTTTTTCCAATTCAATCTCACAAATGCCTTTTTGAAAGCCAGTAAACAGGCAAATGCGTCCTCATAATATTCTAGATTCCTCTTTGTTATTGATCTTATTTTTGCAATGGCATTACGCGTGCCTTACCCCTTTCTAAACCCACAGTGATTATCCCCTAAGAAATCATTTCCCCTGCTCTCCATCATTTTGTCGATCATTCTCAAAACCATTCTTGTTGCGAGTGAAATCAAAATTAAATGTTCTGTAGCTCTTACATGATGGAGCCTTTAACTTTTTTGAATTAGGAATTAACACTTATCTCAGTCTTCCAGCCATATTTATTTCTCATAGATGTGACGTATTTACATTCTTCCACCTACATTTTCCCATACCTTTGTGTAGTTCCGCGGGATATACACATATATGAGTTTATATATTCATATATATATTTATACATATTAATAAATAAATATATATATATATATATATATATAATGTCCTGGATTCGATTCACGGGCAAAACACTCTGGACGCCTGCAGCTCCACCCAAGCTAGTTGATTTTTCGGGTACCAGATCTTCCTGGGAAACTATAACCGGCACAGGGAAAGGAACTGGCCCCCCTACCCTGGTGTGTAAATATTCACACGCCGTCGGGCTTAGTACATGGGTGAGCTCTACCATCACCTACTAAACCGACCTTCGGGTTGATTACTGTGTTTATGGTTTATCTATATTATATATGTACTTACTTCCTTCGCTCTCATTCCTGCCTCCAGCTACTACTCTCTACCCATTGCCCACTCCCAAAATCCGCCGTGCCGGACCATCGGTGAAGCAGAGTTAGAGGAATCGGGTAAGATGGCTGAGGGCGAATTGGGTGGAAGGCGGGTTAGGGCGAGACCGAAGTGGAGGGTGACGGGGTGGAGGCGGAAGGGAGCGAGAGATAAGGGAATTGCCCGGGCGAGGGCGGTGGGAGGATGACCGTGGATGGATGGATCGAGGACGAAGCGAACCGCAGGTAAATGGCGAGTGGTTGTGGGGTAGTGAAGGGAAGGGGGTGAACCCGGGAGGTGGGGTGCTGGAGGGTGTGGGCTGGAAGGGCTTTTGAAGGACGGGCAGGGGAGAGGGTTGGGTGGAGTGTGGTGGAGGAGAGATGTTGGGAGCGTGATAGGGAAGAAAGAGTGCGGGGGCGAGGTGGGTCGGTTCTCGGGCGAAGGGCTTGAAGACGCTGGTTTTTATCGCGGTGGGATACCCGGAGCACACGGGAAGCTCGGGTCACGTGACGTTGGGGCGAGAGGGAGAGACTTGCGGGTGCGGAGCGATTGGGAAAATGAGAGACGAGAGCGGAGAAAAAGTTGGGACAGATAGTCGGGAGGAGAGGAGGGGAGATCCTTGGGAGGGAGAGAAAAGAGGGGGAAGTTGAGGCGGGAGTCCCCGCGGGTGGGAGGGAAAGGGAACACGAGGATAGGGTCACAAGAAAAAGAGAAGATCGGTGGAAAAAAATTCCGAGACCTCTTTCTCTTCTTCTATCTCCAGGCGATAGTGTGTGAGGAAAAAAATATAATCTTTCATTTACTGCTCGAGGTGTTTCCCTGTCATGAACTCTACCCTACCAAATGACTTGTTGACTTCTTTGAAGGTGATCCATCGCCTTGGTTCCATCAGCGCATTAGGTTAGTTTATTTGAAGCAATGCAGTTAATAACGCATTGGACTCGATTCCGATTGAGTCAAGTAATCCGACTTTACCTGTTACCCCTTGCATTCTTCAAATATTTACTTGGTGTACATCGAACATATTTGAAAGAATTTTCGTTATGGTCTTAATAAAGGCAATTCTAATTAGTGTATTCAATCGACTTAATGAGTGGCAAACGTACTGGATTCGTACCCAGTGGGCCCGAGTTCGAATTCCGGTGACGGCAGATATGTTTTTCAGTGTATCCCGATTCCTACTTGAGGTGCTTTGTGGAGGGAACTTTGAGTGAGCACACCGTCCATCGAATGGGACGTTTAACTTCATCCATCCCTAATGGCGGAAATGACCTTAGCTGTCAGTCACCTCCCATAAATACTAATACCACTCGATTTGATGAATTAGTTTTGTTGTTCTCTTATATGGGAGGTCAGTGTTTCTTGAATTTGTTTCGGACAAATAATTTTCGCGTGGAAACTCGCCCACTTTGTCTTTAATGTCAGCGGATGTAATGGTTCAATACAATATGTTTCAACATACATTTATCAGTTATTTTTCCTTTTTTCAATATCACAAAAATTATTAACAGATAGGTACAAAAATTTTGCTATGTACTGGTGAACTTTTTTCCAATTCCATGATTCCAAATGTTAGGTTTAAATAAATTTTTAAATGAGTTAAAAACAAGAGTGATAATGAATAATGCTTTATACGAGTTGCATAATTTACGGTAAAAATTTGAATATTGTAGTTTTTTTCCTTGTTAACGTGAAGTATTTATGTGGTAAGACTTTCAATAAATAGACTTCAGAATTGCGTGATCGATAGCCGTTGAATTTTAAACTTGTTTAGTTAGCCTGACCATTCTTATGATGATCCAAAACGCTTTTCATTAAGGTATTTATTTATATTGAAGAAAATGAAATATCATTATGGTCTAGGTTCTAACGTTCAGGACGATGACAAACATGCTCTTATACGCAAAATACTCAACAAAAGCATTGACGATATGAGGCAGTGCATTGTCATGGTGCAGCATCAAGCCTGAAATTTGACGTTCAAGAAGTTTTCTCGGGTTTCCCACCGGGTCAGGTTGTAGTGCACCAATACCTGTCCCTGTGGGAAACCCGAGAAAATTTCTTGAATACCGTACGCCCGAAAAACCTGAGATCCTTCATTACTGAAATTTGACCTTTACCATTAATGTGACCTTAGAGAATTTTCGGTACATTCCTACGGTATGATCAATGTGAAGTAGTGTGTAGGTATTAAATGTAGACTTAACACTCCTGAAAAACAATCCTCAACAAGGCTGAAAAATTATACGGCCATGTCTGTCCCAGAAAAAATCATTGCTTTTACTTTTTTTGGTGGTGGTGATGCCGGAGATTTCTTCAACGAAGGTAACCACTTCCTTTCGGGATCAATATGATGTTGCCCAATTTCACCTGTAGTGATTAGCTTTGAAAGAAACTTGCTATATCTTCAACCTCAATTGGCAATAAATCTGCACACGCACGCTCTCTTTTTCGAGTATGAGCCGTCTCGGAACCCCCAGCGCACTATCATGTATCATGTGAAATATTGCAGTTACCGAAGAGTTTTCGCTCCTTAGTGGAATTATCAATTTCTGATAGTACTTTTTAAGAATCTTCTCTCACAATAGCAGTAATAATGTTGATATTTACTACAGTAAGAACCCAGACTGGAGCTTCGGGTACACTTTAATTTGAGGAATTGATTTTCTCGCATCTTTAATCATTAAAAACCATCTTCTATCTGTGCTATAGGATAGAACATATTCATTAGCCTCTTTTGGGATTCATCATTGCTTTATGTTTACTGAATATGTTTCAACTCGCAACGAATGCCGGAGACGAAATACAAGATTCAAATCAATAAAAATTTGCCTCAGTTCATCCATCTTTAAGCAAAAAATATGACACACAATGTACATTTGATGCATCATAAATTACTTGAATGCAAATTTATGACCACAATTTTTTATCCACACTCGTACTTTGTTTGGACTCGAACGTTAAAATGATATTCACACTGAAATTAAAATGTGTACAGCAATTAAATTAGCAAGAATTCAAGAGCTCTACGGCCTCTAGGTTAAATAATAATAAGGGGGAAAACTCCACTGGCCGTAAAACGGCCAGTGGAGTTTTCCCCCTTATTATTATTTAGCAATTACATTATCTAAAATGGCGTTGAAAGATATGTTATAGAAGCTAAAAATATTTATTACTGCTTACATTCAAATAACTAAGTGAACGGCACTCAACCGCTTTATTGTTCTCAAATACGCACGATCTGAGTGTATTTTGGTAGATTATGTAATTTGGCGCCGGAAGAGTTAATATCATATCGCCGAGCGGCTGCTTTCATGGAAGTCTGGCAAGAAGATTCTTAAAATAATATCAGAGCGAATATTTAGGCACTGAAATGTTCAATAATGTCATTTCGCGAGACAAAAAATAACCTTTAAATTGATTGAAAGCTGGTGAGTCCAAAGTCCTTGGTGACCATTTCAGTTGCAATGATTCCACCGTCTGGTGGGTCCATGAACCTTACACATATGACACACTGCAAGTCATTGCAACGGTGTGTGGCAGGGGGTGATAACGCACCAGGCATCTATTAATGTAAAACACTTTCCCCCCTAGCACAGTCGGGAAACGCCACTCTGATCCCTTATCATTCGTGAAAAAAATAAAATCTGAAATCTTTCTGTTCTTCAATTAAATTATCTGATTTTATTGACATCATCTCTCGTACCGGAGGTCGACTGTGTTAATAATATATTTTGAACATCATCATTATGGAGACCGCCTTCCAATTTATGCAGCAGATTTAATCTGTAATTGCTCCGTTAGTGATTCCCCGCCTAGCTCCCCAGATATTTTGGATACACTCCTCTGCTTATCATAACAACGTTTACAATTGTAGCGCCTATACGCTGCACGTGATTCAATTAGGCAATTAATTCAACTTCATGTCGATCTCAAATACTAGCAGCACATTCTGAATTAGGCCTAACGAGTGAAATATAAAATATCTCCTTGACCTTTCCATCGCATTTACTCAGGACCATTCTAATAACTCCTAAGTATTGTTTACTTGTTCACATATTTCCTGAATATGTTTCATTCCAAATAAACCCTTAGTTTCACCGTTGAAACATTATATCATCTTTCATCGGTATTTTTGTTTTGACACAGGGTTTTCCGACATTTCCTCCGATCCTGAAAAAAGTTCTATCCTCCCACAAATTCATTTTTACCCTCTAACACAGCTGAAGCCAATAATATAATTATGACCTCCATTATTTGAATTTGGTTAGATTAAGCTAGATTAGTATGTTTGTTATGCTACCATTCCACGAAAAATAAGTAAAAAATAGTATTATACATTATTTTTTTTATCAACTCCCTACATCATGGTTTTATGCTATACTGTGCTACCATAATTTATCGCCATGTTCAATAAAAATCAGTTTAAATTTCCATTTTTAATAGAAAATAATGAATTAATATAAATTGCAGTATTAATACTAAGTATAATCCCAAAAGTTCATGAAACTTTAATCAAAATATTCATTTTACCTTTGGTACAGTTCTTGTAACCCCTGCATCTAGAAAATACCACACCGCCGTAACGGAATATGATGGTGGATGTAAAGATAGCAACCCTTTAAATTTAAATATGTAAGAGTGTGTTTGTGTGTGTGTATAAATATACTCGTATATATATATATATATATATATATATATATATATATATATATATAGTCACTTTCTTGGAAAAGCCACGAACGTGCAAAATTAAATTCACTAAATAGTCATAGTAAACACAGAAACTAAAACATATAAAAGAGGGACTCACTAGTTCTCGAATTTTCGGTGGTGCAACCACCTTTCTCAAGAGGAATTAGGAACAGAACCAAATAATTCCTCTTGAGAAAGGTGGTTGCACCACCGAAAATTCGAGAACTAGTGAGTCCCTCTTTTATATGTTTTAGTTTCTGTGTTTGCTATGACTATTTAGTGAATTATATATATATATATATATATATATATATATATATATATATATATTTTTTTAGGTAATCTACCGGTTAAGGTAGGTTTTTGGATGGACCCAACTATCAAACAAACATTTTGTGACTCCCCACCTAGCAAACTAATCTATATCAGGTCCCTCTTCATCTCGGTGTACTTCTTTCCTCCCTTCATCTCGTCCAACATCCCTATCCTGTTCCTACCCTTACCTCGCTTGCCCAACATTCTTCCCTCTATTACCCTCTTCAACACTCCACTACCGCTCAATACGCCCTTCATCCATTTTTCCTGCCTCCATAGGATTTCTCTCAACAAACCCCTCTCCTCCCCCACCATTTCTAGTACTTCCTCATTTGTTTTCCTTTCGGTCCATTTCACCTTTTCCATTCTTCCCCACACCCACTTTCAAAAGCCTCCAATCTACGTCTATTCTCCTGCTTCAGCGACCACGTTTCCGCGCCGTACATAGCTACGCTCCATATCAGAGTTTTTACGAGTCTTGTCTTAACATCCCTACTCAACGTCCCCGTCATCAACTCCCTCCTCCTTGAGAAAGCCTCCTTGCCTAGTGCAATTCTTCTCCTTACGTCCCTACCACTTTGACCGTGTTGGTCCAAAACACTTCCGAGATATGTAAACTGTTCTACCTGCTCTATTTTTTCCCCGCCTATTTTAATATTTAGCATAGCCTTTTTCTTTCTGGAAAATCGCATAACCTTTGTTTTATTAATATTGATTCTCATCCCATATTTATCGCACTGATCCTCCAATTCACTCAACAATGCTTGCAACCCCTTGGCTGACTGAGCAACTAATGCTTGGTCATCAGCAAACCTAACCGATTTTACGAACTCCCCTCCGACTTTCATTCCTACCTCTAGTTCTTCCCATGCCTCTTTAATCATTTCCTCGACATATACGTTGAACAGTACCGGTGACAATGGGCAACCCTGCCTTACACCTCTTCCTAACACTGCCCATCCGGACTCTCCGTTCCCCACTCGCACCTGAGCAGTCTGAGACATGTACAGGTTGCGGATCAGTCTCCTGTCCCTCCAATCCATTCCTATTTTCTGCAATACACGCATTAATTTTTCCCAATTCACTCTATCAAACGCTTTTTCGAAATCTTCAGAACAGGCAAAAACGTCCTGATTGTAATCTATATTCCTCTCCACTAGTGATCTCATTACTGCAATGGCATCACGCGTACCTCTTCCTTTTCTGAACCCAAACTGATCATCCCCTAAGTAATCATTTGCCTTACTCTCTATCCTTTTGTTGATGATCCTGAGAATAACTTTAGCTGCGTGGGATATCAAACTTATTGTTCTGTAATCCTCACATGACGAAGCCTTTGCCTTTTTTGGAATAGGAACTAACACCGATCTCACAAAATCTTCCGGCCAGATTCCTTCCTCATAGATACTACGAATCAGTCCATATATGGCCTTCTTCCCACCTTTCCCTGACCATTTCAACATTTCTACAGGAATATTGTCCACCCCCACTGCCTTACTTGCTTTCATCTCCTTTAATGCCCTTTCTATTTCATCGTCGAGTATGCCTGGACCTAATCTATCTTCTTCTACGTCATGTTCCTTTTCTATGTCTAACCTTGTCGGCCTAAGTTCTTTACCATACAGTGTTTCTATATATTCCTTCCATCTCTCTTGGATTTTTCCTGGTTCAACTATTATCTTACCCCTCTTATCTTTAACTGTTAGCACAGATCTTGCCTTCTTACTTCCCGATAATAACTTAACCTTGCTGTATAGAGCACCAATTACACCCTTCTTCTGTAAACTTTCCATATCCTCGCATTGCGTTTTCCACCATTCTTCTTTTGCTTTATTTGTGGCCCTTCTCAATTTATTGTTTAACTCTTTGTACTTCATTTTGCCTAACTCTGTGTTTACATTTTTCCATCTTCTTCTATCATCCATCTTTGCAATCATCTCATCCGTTACCCATGGTTTCCTTATCCTTTTCCCGTTAACGGTTCCTATAGTGTCTTTAGCGGCTTCCAATATCCCTTTCTTGATACATTCCCATTTTTCTTCGGTAGTACTCAGTTCTTTACCGTCATCCATCATTTTCTCTACAGCCTGCTGATACTCCTTCCTCGTTAATCCATTTACTGCTTTTAAATTCCATTTCCTAACCCGCCGCCCTTGCCTTATCTTCTTGAAACAAACATTACATTTCACAACAACTAAATTGTGGTCAGAGTCCGCATCCGCTCCTGGGAAAATGTGCGAATTTATCACACTGTTCCTAAACCTGTGCCTAACCATAATATAATCTATCTGATACGTTTCTGAGTCACCTGGCATTTTCCATGTATACCTACGCCTTTTGTGGTGTCTATACCATGTGTTGGTGATGACTAACCCCTGTCTCCTGCAGAATTCAATTGCTTTCTCCCCGCGTTCATTCCTCGTGCCTAACCCATAGTCCCCCACCTCACCCCCATCTCTTCCTTCGCCTACCGTCGCATTCCAATCCCCCATCACTATCAAATGTTTCCCTGCAGGAACACTCGCGATGATATCCTCTAACTCATCATACATCCTATCGACTTCTTCCTCCTTGTGGTTGCTCGGTGGCATGTATACCTGAATAATGACCAAGTTCGTCGGCTTTGCTTTAATCTCTACGAGTAAAATTCTATCTGTCGCTTGCTCTATGTTGACTACGCTTTTTCCTACCCCTTTATTTAAAATTACGGCATCCCCTCGTTGGCTCTCGTCCCCGCCGCTGTATATTACTCTATAATTGTCACTCCAGTAATCCCCGCTATCCTTCCATCTCACCTCGCAGAGGCCTAAAACATCTATGTTACCTCTTTGCATCTCTCGCTTAATATTTTCTAATTTGCCTCTCCTCAACATTGTCCTGACGTTCCAGGTTCCTATTCTAACTACTTTCGTCTTCTTCTGCATCTTCTGTCCTGCTGCTGTTATTTCTCCCCCGCAAGGATTTCGTGGGATGACGACCGCGGAAGCCTTGCCTCCCCCGCTGCCGGGCACGACACACGGCCCCTTGGGCCGAGTCCCGCAGTTGCCAGGACTCAATTTCTGTTTTGCGTCCATCATATTTTCTTGGGAATGATAATTGAGGTGGTTTCCCGTTGCCTTCCTCAATAGTGTTTTTAACGTGACACCATCACTTCATGGCCGCCCCACTGGGGTCAGACGCCATTGCAGCCGCCTCACTGAGGAACAGACGCTGCGTGGACTACCTTTCGTCTGGCTGCTAACCTTCGACCTATCTGGCATGGGTAACCCTTCCAGGAGTAATTATTATTACTCCCGCCAGCACAGCTCTAGGGGTCATCGGAACACACAAGCCCTTCCACCACGACAAGGTTGTAGTCCATGGGAGGGATATATATATATATATATATATATATATATATATATATATATATATATATATATATATATACACACACACATTGAATATGAAATATTAAAGTAAAGCGCATGATTTTATTGTGACGCGACTATTCATGGCAGGGCGGTCTGTAAATGTGGTGAGGAGCCTACCCTTCCAACACAGCCGGTTGCTAGTTTCCTCTTAGTAGTCTGAGCGCAATGACGTTCTCCCGCGTTAATTGTGTTTTTCAACTTTGTAACACGGTATGATGAAGCGTTCGCTTGAACAGCGATACGTCATCAAATTTTGCGTTCAGCTTGGAAATAAAGCAACAGAAACATTGCAGATGCTTCAAGAAGCCTTCAAGGAAGACAGAATTTAAAGGTTACAGTACAGGAGGTGGCATAATCTGTTCAAGGAGGGTCGGGAGGAGGTCGCGGACGAAATCCGTTCTGGACGCCCAACAACGGCCAGAACCGACGAAAACGTGAAAATGTGCGCTAAGTTTTGCATTTCGACCGTGGATTGCATCCATTAAATTGCTGACACCCTCTGCACGACCACATTTGCGGCGCATAGGATAGTGACCGAAGATCTAAAAATGCGCTAGGTTTGCGCGAAGCTTGTGCCAAAAGTGTTGCCACACGTCCTTCATTGTCACCAACTAACTGATCCGGAACCCTCCGGTGGTCCACAGCCCCCTTACAGTCCTGTCTTGGTTCCGTGCGACTTTTTGCTGTTTCTCCGACTGAAATGAAAGCATTGGGAGACCGTGGAAAACATCCAAAAGCATGTTACAACTTTCCTGAGAGACATTCCCGTCGGGGAGTCTCAGGGTGCCTTCCAGGCGTGGCGGACACGTCTCCGCAAGTGTACTGATGTATTTTATCGAGATAATTATATAAAATCATACGCATTACTTTCATATTGGACCATAAATATGAACACAAATAAAATTTTGCCAATCTAAATAACGAAATAATGAGTTTCAATAAAATTATGTGCTGAAATAAATAGTTAAATTTGTTTTTTATAGTATTTTATAAATTATTAACTGTGAAATGTAAATAAATTTTATAAAAGGCATATATTTATAATTTTCGGAGGGATTAATTTGCGCGTCTTAGCAAGCGGTCAGCACTAGGGAACGTAGCTCAGTTATAAATTTCCAAGGACATAACATAACCTAAGTATAATAATTAAATTTAATTATGTAATAAAATTATCTACAAATCAGTGACTTTTTTCATTTTTAATTCCTGCTCCCACTCATTAAATGGTTATTGTATTTTTTCACTTTCTACCAGACTGACTGGCTTTATCACTGTTAGTTAACTAAATGGAGGTAATACTCGCGATAAACTGGCTTTTAATATCAGTTAATTCTGAACTATCTATTTTCATTGTTATTATTTTTTGCGATTTTCCCTTAACACCCATAACAGGTAGATGCGGATGTTCAATACCGTTATTTTCGTCATTCAATTCTGTTTTGAATTCAAAGCAGTTCAATCGTCTGGAAGCACCACGGAAAGAGGACCTACGTTTTCTATAATATTTTACGCTATTTCTCCGAGTAGGATCCAGTAAAGCCGCTCTGTGCCACTGGTAATTTTACCGGAATGTACACAATCCGTTCGGTGGGGGTCAAACTCTTGACCTTTGGTTCGCAAAAGGTTCGTTCTCCCAAGCTTGCGAACCCGCTGTCAAGCTTTGATTTACCAACTTTACTTGAATAGAAAAAGAGTTCTCTCCTCATTAAAAATCACGTCTAAGTTCTTCAAACTTGGAATCGGTAAAAAAAACTTGACGACGCTTGATAGAAGAAATGCGGCCCGCGGATGGAAGTGTACGGTCACGTCCCCACGATTAATGGCGGTCGGTCCTTCGCTACACGCCCATCGGACCCGGCCAATGATCCAGAACCGCCCGACGCCAGAGAGTAGCTCTCCGCATTGCACACGGGGCCTCTAAGAAATGTGTAATTAATGAATGCGACATCCGGGTGAATTGTGATTGACGATCCGATCTTCGAATTCCTGGCGCCGGGCGCTTTTTGCCAGCAACCCGCCTCGAGGTCCCTCCCACTCGCGAGCGAATGAGTGTGAGTGAGCAGGTGAATGACGTTGGCCGCTGCTTCGTGATCGGGCTCCCTCCCAGCTCCATGAAAAGAACGAATCCCTCTTATCCTGATGGGCGGAACGGTGGTGTACGGCAGGGGGTGTCGGGCCACCAACTATTGGAATGATTGGTGATGGGCTGTCATTTCGGGAGGTTCATCATGTCGTCAGATTTGTTTCCTACACTCAGGAATTGGCATCCCGTGAGAGAACAACGATTTATTGCGTAATAGTGAACAAATAATAGCAATATTCCATTAGATACTCGTTGGTTGGTTTTGGGTTTGTTGGGTGCATCGACAGCTATGGTCATTTTGCTTAGATACTTGTATTGATTTATTACAAGACAGGTTCTAATGTACAAGATCATCTTCATCATTGATGAAGTCATGAAGTTGATGTAGCAAATCGAAACCGGTCGTATAATAAATCAATATCTAGTAGAAAATTGTTATTCTTATAATTATTATGTTCACTATACCACACCTGAAACTACGCAATTAACTCGTTATGTAGTTGAGTTCGGCAGTCTTTTTCCTTAAATCAGTAGCCTCCAATACCAATCTAGTACGGCACGGAAATAATTCCATCCACTTAAATCTTAAATTTGAAATATTTTTATTTGCTTAAAAATACCTGTATTGTATGTAACCTTCTTCCTTTATATGCCTCCCAACTCAGACCACCCAATAATAAGGTGTTTTTTTCCTGTTTTATCATAGCAATTACTCTCAAAGCGGGCTGGTATTATTTGCATCCCGTTATTATTATGAAATTGAGCCGTCCAGAGCAGAGTCCCAAATCTGTTCCCATTACAAGCCTTTTTGACTAGTCCACCTTTTTCCCCGAGAAAAACTGTCCGTGTTCGAGGCTGCATTGGTTCGTAGTCACTAGACCCTCGTCATTTTTTGAATTGCCGCACCCACGAGTGTATCTTTATCCACGCCCAGGGCACAATTATCGCATTTGTCACGCAACTTATGAATTTTAATGGGTGTTAAACCACACAAAGAAGAAAACGGAGGATGTCACCATGTTCTTACACACAAAAAAGCCATTTTACGAGCATTACAAGTTGGTATTAAACGATCCTCGCTCTAGCGACAGTTATGAAAACACATTACAGTAAACAAGATACTAATTCTATTCTAAAAGTCTTCTATTCATAAAATAAAACTGATCTCTTTTTTTACCTATGACACATCTTTCTCTTGACTCCTTATCTAGATAAATTAACTTGGTGACCATGAATGATGAATGTATCCCCTAAAATAATATTTCAAATTATATATTACAAATGGTCCCCCCCTCTAAAATGTTTCCAGACGGGCTGCTGTGCTTAACACATTCATTTGAATAATAATCCACTATAGGCTTGATCAAACAAAGTTTCCATGTGTTTCAAAAAGGCAACATCTATTGGAGGAGGTGGTTAAGGAATCCGTGGGCGTTGTTGGGGGACTTTCCATTCGAACCGTTTCACCCGAGGGTAGAATCCTTCCAGCTCTTATGCCAGAGGTGCGTCATATCCCAGGAACTCATCCTCTTTTCGCTAATTTTTCCCGTCCGTCCTCGAGTCAATGTGTCGTTTCGGATCTCCGCCGACTGGAAGTTTCCAACTCCCTGGAGAGACGTTGGAGGCTCTTTCGGATTGGGAACTTCCGATCAGGATTAGTTTCAGTCTCCTCGCTTTGGAATTATTAACATCCTCATTTGCTTGTAATTTGTTTTATTTTCTCCGGAATGACGTCTTCTCTTTTCCGCTCAGCTGATTGTATTCGGATCAGTTTTTTTGTACTGCTGGGCGTAAAACCTATTTGAAAGGGAGGTTTGGCGGGGGGTGGGGGTGGACGGATTGCGATCGCCCCCTCCAACTATACTCGTATATCTCCCTCTAGATCGAAGATTAATGTGTAATCACCGCATTGACATTGTCTGAAATGAAATTTCTCACTTGGACAACCTTTTTCCTCTCGCGGCATATCGGCGATTAGTCTGCGTTAGCCTGTCTATCCCCTTGTGGCTCCGATGCACGATTCCACGATACAAAACATTCGGGAAAACAATCACAGCGTCCATCATGCGGGCTCAAATTGAACTTGGAGTTTTTTCGGCGTCACGGACGAGGGAGGTTCGGAGAATTTCCGTCGGAGTACCGACATTTTATCCTCGAAACTCAATGACTTATGCGCCAGGGCAAAATCTCAAGAGAACGTTCTTTTTTATGTGCGGAAAATAAAACGACGGCTGCGAACGGATCGGACGAAACATATGAGAATGACGCCGGACGCTCTTCCAGAACAAACTCCCGTGCATAAATTTCAATGTTAATTTTTCTTTTTTGACTCCCTTTTTGAAAATACACTAAAATAATATCGGAGGGCGAAATCCTAATCGCGGAAAATCAGCCTTGTACAAATAATCGTTTTGCCAGAAACACTCCTTACACGTTATTTTCGGGTGGAATTGATAAAAAAATTCAAAATTTAATCATTTCACTTTGGATGTATGAAGGCAGGCGAACGTTCTGGATGAATGCCCGAAATTATATAATAAAATATCGATTGTCATTACCATTTTGTTCTTTCGGGAGTATTTTAACGACGCATTTTATTTATTAAATCCAACCACATGTAACGGGGAAAAGCCACAATTTTTCTCTCTGCTATTATTTCAACTCTTTTCGAGTGTTTACTTGTTTTTCATCAGCCATCCGTCGTCGCGAGCCACTTTCCCGACAAGTCCTAAAAAACGCCGAATATTCAGATGCGACTTTTTGAAATTCTGTTTTCCCCGATGCAGAGAACACACGCACTCATTTCGCGCGATGGATGTTTTAAGCCTGAAAGCGAGAGGAGTTCGTGAAGGAAAATAAAAAGAATCGCCCAACGCCGCACCGATAAAGTATTTGTCTTTTTATTTGCTCGGCGATTGCACATTCCAACCCTCGGGTTGATGATGTGCAGAGTGGCTGGTTTGTTGATTGCCATTTGAAAATATTGGTTTTTTCTTTGGTTAATGCGATCAAATTCCAGAATTGTATGTGCACCCTGCGCCGGTGCTTTTCGAAAAAAAGTGAAGCGGTTCTTTACTTTGTTGTGACGGAGAAAGAATTTTAAAATAAGTATATATGGCCCTGGTTACCTTAGTAACCGATGACTATTAGTCCTACTTTTTATTTTTTAACATTTTTTGTGAGTATATTCTTGAGGGTGATGATGGCTTTGGGGAAGAAATGAATGTAAGCCTGACAATGATAATTTTCCCACCTGCCCGTGGAGATGAATCTTGTTAAGTTAGAGCCACCGTAAATTTGTTCATTCCATGTTTAGTCACAGCTATTTCTTTCAAACCTTCCGAGGGGACGTAAACTATTAAATGCGTCAAAAGCAAAGAAATAATTCAGATTCTGCGTGGAATGAAAATTGGATAAGAGAAATAATAAAAAAAATAAAATACACAGTGAAGAAGTTCATACCTGTCCGAAAATTAGTATCTATTTTAGATTTTTTTGGGAGAAAACTAGGGGAATTGTGGCCAAGGTTATTTCGACCTTTCATAAGCTTGCTACGGATGTTGTCACTGTGTAGAAGGAAACGGAGAAATCAAAATATAGTCAATATGATAATGAAAAAGAGGTAGATGGAGAAATTTTGATCAGAATATAACCTTTAGTATTGCAGATCAAATCTTTGGTAGAAAGAGAGATCCGGGGGTCCGTCCGCACTCTTCTGAATTTCTCGACCGACTGTCCGCGTCAGGCCTCGTCCCACCTATATACCATGCCGGTCGCTGGCGAATCCGACGCCGACATGGCATAGGGAGGTAGGACGATCCGAGACGGACGGTCGGCGGGTTTTCCAGCGTAGGAACGTACCTCCAGGCCACATTGTATAGTTGTTCTTTATTTAGGTCAACATACAGTCGTTTTACATGTAAGGTATACATACCTGTAAGGATTCCTTTTATTAAATTTTTATCGCCATTGTCCTAGGACTGGCGAGATCATCAAAAAGATTAGATAGATTAAGGGTAGAACAAATAGATTTAAGATGTCATTTTTCTCATGGAAGATAAGGTATCAGAATAACATTTTTCGACCACGGCAGTGGTAAAAAGATTCGGTTAATAATTGCGCAGTCTTGTGCGTATTCACCCCCTTCAACACACCCTAGCGGTGGTATGCAGGGTATTACGAGGGTCATTATCTATTTTCCATATTTTTCATGTTATTTCATCATTTAGATGACATTTATTTACTTAATTTCACTTTTATGTACCAAATGGCCCTTATTATTAATGAATTTATTCATTATTTTTTAGCTAAAAATTAAAAGCTCTTAATCAAACTGAAACTTTTCGTGGAATATCCAGAGCAATGGCTCTCATTGCATATACACACAAACTTTGCATAAGAAATACTACTTAAAATTTATTTCGCATATTATAAAATCGTATTTTATAGATTAGGACAGCGCAACGATACAATAATATGATTCAAAGTAAGTCCTACAAACAGATTATTCCTATAAAGGACTCTTACTTAACAAAAAACAGTCGTGAATCTCCAGACCTATAAAGAAACCCTAATTGTGGGGATTCTTGCATTCTACAATTGATGTTTGAATCTTCTTGAGTGATATGTTAGGCATGTGAACTAATTAACCTCATCCTTTGGAATCAATTTATTCCCGCAGGATTAACATATCTCCACCATACGTTACTGCAATTGTAATTCACGAGAAAAAGAAAATGTAAATTTGCTAGATAAATTCGCCCTTAACGACCCACACACTTCGACACTTCCGTTGGTGGGTTGTGAAATACGACCGATTGGAAATATCTAGTGGATATCCCGTAGTTACTCCTTTATTTACGTCAATGGAAATAATTTACAATTCCATGTCTGAAACAATTGCTTTTGTCTAACTGCTGGATTAAATTTTGAACTTGCAATCCATTTGAAAGTAGTCTGAGTTGAAGTTGTTTGTTTATATCTTTATGAGAGTTTTTAAAAAATGAATGTGGTATAATTCGCGGAAAAAAGCATCCAGATTAAATTTGAAACGTATTTTTTATTCGCCAGTCTCTTAATATTTTACATTAGTATAAAACAGGAGCGTACGTGTGCTATCAATCACAGCCCTAAGATTGATGACGTTTGGCATCCAATACGTAGCTGAATTACCTTACGATACACGCATGCAGTATGTTAGATTATATGAAAACAATAATAGGAATCGTAGATGAGTATGATGACAATGCTATTAAATATTGGGTTGCTTATGTCAGTAATTTCTTGATGGTGTCATATTATTGTATGTCTGATCATATCAAAAAATCATTTAAAGACGGATATTCGATTTTGTTTTCGAGAAACAGATTTCTTATTCGAGTAACCAGCCCCCCTCGAGTGGCAGTGCGTTTCGCATGGGCTTTGTGCAAATGTTTTATGCCTCTACATTTACATGCAATATCCCACTAGTCAGCACAAAACCTTGCGTTGTTCGGTGTATATACTAGCCATTTCTGCAAAAATATGAGTTCATGGGCACAGATATTCAGATACATTATTGATCATTCACACAAAACGCGCGTGCTGTACTATCCATTTGCCTTCCCGTGCCTTTATTTTCAATTACAGAACCTGCCATAAATGGGGTTATGTCACATTTCTTTCACGTGTATATGGAGGGTGAATTTGAAATGAAAAAAACGGACAATAAGACACATAAATTCTACGCGGACACAAAAACGACGCCAGAAGACGCGGAAGAGATCCGTTATTTCTTATTACCACTGAGGCAATAAGAAATAACGCATTCGCCATTGAATGCAAACAGCCGCACACTATCCATGGATGACGGTTGAATTCCCTTCAATTCAGCGTTCAACTTCCTCTATTTCCTCCTCCAGCACTTCTGTCTCCAGTTATTTATTCGCACCTTCCACCTGCTCTCTTGACATCAAAAAGTTCATTCTCTTCATTCCTCATCCCCGTTCGCCTAACATTCCTTCTTCTGTCACGGCCTTCCAAACCCTCTCGATATTTTCCGCCCATTAATTTTTCTGGAAATCATGATTTTAACTTCTCACAATCCTCTCTCCTCCCATCATGTTTAAAACGGTTTTTACTCTTTTACTCTATTCAACCTCTTATCAACAATTCTTCTCCACACTCGCGTCTCAAGAACCCTCTATTTTATGTTATTCATAGAGTCTCAAAGACCAGAATTCACCATCCATATGGCGCTGTTATTTACTACTTAGAGCATTAAGATAAACTTCCAGTGATGGGAGGATTTGGTAGAATAAGCTATATGGCTCTCATATAAGGAGGAAGGAGAATAAAGGCTCGGCAGCAAATATGGAGAGAGTTAATAGTGGATATCTGAAATCGAGGATGTACTACGTCTTATGCTCAGTTTCTTGGCTTTTGCTACTCCCACTCCTTTGTTCTCTTTTCCTTCCTCCTTGGAATTCCGTATCCTTCTTAGGCGACCGTATGAATTACCGTGCAATTCAATTCCATTACATATTTTATTCGTCAGTCAGTCCCTACTCCAGTCCGCCCACCCACCGCCTCATCCCTCTCTCAGCGCCCTCCCATCCCTTTGACCGGTTACGCACGCTCCTCTTCCCTGTGCTTTTTTATTCTCAGTCCGTAGCAATAAAGAACAATCGCATTAATCCCTTCCCTGCCTGGAAAAGCCCTCACTCTCTCTCCCCCTTCTTCTTGTTATTTTTGCGTCATTCCCCTTTATTCTACAACATCCTCCCCTCCAACTACCCCGCCACACGGCTCTGCTACCCTCGCAGGAGGTAGGGTTGGTATACTCGTATAACCCCCTACTATTCCCCTCCCTTAAATCCACGCCCCCAGCCTCCTCCCCAATCCTTCCCCTTGGTCCGCCGTTCCATGCCCTCGTTCCTCTTTTTACACTCCATCACACTCCCTCCCCACCCTCTCCGCCGCACTCTCACCCGCCGCTCTTCCCGCTAACCCCCTCCACTCTCTCCCTTCCTCTCCTTCCCTTCTCCCCCAACCCACTCCGCTGGGTCGATACTCGGTCACTCTCCCGACGGCTTCGGCTGGCTCTCTCTCATCCACTCCCTCCTCCCCAGGGGTGTGGGATCTCCCTCCACATACGCACATACGCGGGAGCAAACGGGGAAGAGGGATTGCGCTACCCGGCTAGCCGCCGAACACCCGGAGGGCCGCCGTTCGAGCCAAGTCGCACATATCGAGCACCACTACCCGATTGACGCCTCTCCCCCCGGACGACCAGAAGGAAATTAAGAAGATAAAAAAAACAAATACCGATGAGACGGAATCGCGTAGCCATTCATATACTCTGAAAGTCTTACTATATTTACATCTCGCTTAGGTAAAAATACAATGCCAACACTTTTCGGTTGAGGAATAAAATCGATCCCTTTCTCTCCTTTTTATTCGGATTTATTTACTTGAACACCTCCGGGTACGATCGGAGATGAAAGTTTTGTTTTTTCCGGTCCCCCGGCCTTCGTTCAACCACCTTTCCCCCGTCCCACTCCAGTCTTTTCATTCCCTCCCTCGACGGGGATAATTAAGGTCCCCATTGCCACGGCATTGGAGCGAGCCTCCCTGCCGCACGCGTCATTTGGTTTTGGATGTCGTGCCGTGAACTGTATAAATTTTATCCCCTTTTTTCGCATAACAAATAACTAATTTATTAGGTGAATTAACCCTTGTTTTGAATTAAATCTTCCTCAGTCATGTATGTTTTGCACATTTTTTTTGTATAATTTGCACGTTATTTGATAGATTTTTACCACATTCGTACGGCTATGTGCATGTGTTTTTCAGCTGATAGAGTGTATGTATTTGCATAAGTGTAAGTTGTAAAGGTTTTTTCATGAATATATACGCCTCTGTGGGTTAATATTTGCATGAATTTGCTGGTTTTGCATACGGTTATATTTTTTTATAAGGGTGTTGACCTAACACCACCCGCCGCACGCCCTTGTGGGGGCGTATGTAGATATATCTTGTTCAGTTAAAAGGTTTTGATGGTGGTGATTTGAGTTTTATTTGATGGCCGACCCAGGGTTGGTATCTAGGTAGTCTTGTCCTTATTGCAGGACTTCTGAAACCGTAAGTAATATACTTGTCTTTCTATTGTAGTTATATTACGACCAATGCAGTAATTTTCATCTAAAAATAATGGTCATTTCTTCGAAATGATACTTCATTTTGTAGCCTGAAAAAACGGATACTAGATAACCTTAAGCAGTATATGCTACACAAACACACCTTCCATATACCTGCGATCGGTGAGATGTTATTGTTTCATGTTTCCTAGTTTTTAATTATTGAAAGTAACTCTCTTGTTCTGTTAAGTAATAATGTAGGATGTGGCAACATAACTTCCTTTTTTAAAAGAGTTTTTCATAAAAAAGGAAGGTACGTTGCCGCACCTTGTATGATAAAATGAGGTAAACAGCTATTAAAGAATATCCTTGACTTAATGTTTCCATTTCTGAAACAGTTGAACACAATTGAACATAATTAATAAGTGTTGATGATTAAATAAACGTATGAATTTCCAATATCATCACAAAGTTAAACGAAAAAATTGACATCATAAAATGATAGTGTTACAATTATGTTCAAGAAAATGAAGTATATTTTGGGAAAACATAGAAAAAGGAATAAAATTTCCAGAGAAATGTTTTTCTCGGGAATATTATTATGCGTCGGCCTATGAAAGTTTATCCGGATTTCACCAATCAATTTAATTGACAAAATTCTATCTAAATAAAGTTTTGCAAGAGTGCGGATACCATCTAAAATAATTTCGCATTCATGCCATACTTTGAAAAACAGCGAAATTAAGAAATACGTGGCATGACTTTTCTTCAACTACTTGAAAGTTATCATGGTATCGTATCAACTGCACGAAGGAGTAGGTAGCTAAGCGGTTCGGGAAGATATCAATAATAATAATAATAAAACTTTTTATAGGGGTGATATTTAGACTAGGTAATTCTTCCTCCCAACTGGTTCCTAGATATTCGGGAAATACAAAAGGACATTCTGGACATTGATCTCTGGACTAAGATGGTTTGACGCTCGCTTTATAATAACATACGTGATATCACATGTTAATTTATGTCTCAATCACGGTTCCGTTTTAATACATCATTAAACCGATATGGCCTTGTTATATTGTGTTGCAACGAAATCAACGTCGTGAAACGAATACGTTTCGGTCAGATAAGTTAATGTGTTTTTTTAATGGGAAAGTGTCACAAAGTTACTCCATACGAATCAATAAGTTCAATTTATTCAATTTTGATAAAGTTAAATTTATTAATAAATTACGGAATTTTAAATTTTTGCTACATTTGTGGCACTTACGCTTTATTTATTGATACTGCGGCGTTTCATATAAAAATTTAAGTCCGTATATTTTACGATAAAGTTCTAATCCAGTATACCTTCATTGATTCATTTCCTCATTGTCTATTGACATTTGTAGATATGTCTTTTCATAAGTAAGAAATAGTATTTTAGTTGCAAAAGCAGGTATTTACACATTTTCCCAAGTTAAATAATACTGTTCGTATGTCTATATTCTGCGAAAAGCTACCGTTCTAAAGTCAGTTACCATTATCCTTAGTGTAGGAATTTTTAGTTAGGAATGTATGCTATAAATCCTATTTAGAAATCACTCTGGCTCTTGCGTTTTCATTCCTAGAAGAAACATCAATTCTGGATGGATTAATGACAAGACGAGCATTTACAGGTTTGCAAAGCGTCGGGTATTTGCTTATGGAGAAATAGTGAGTTAGATAAATTGATTTTTTTTTAAATGATCACTCTATTTTAATATCTGTATACGACTAAACTCATTAAATTTAAAATCATCATTTCCAATATTGCAGCTGCATGATTGTTGGAATGTTTTTTCGGGGAATGTTGTAAAAAGAAGTAATAGCAGCTGTTTCAATCCATTAGATAATGAACATGCCATTGTAGGGAAAATGTATTAGGGAAAATTTGCTTTAAACTGAAATTACACCTTGATTTCTTTTATTCTAAAAATTTAGGGTAATTGGGTCATTTAACTTGAGTAATTTAGATATGAGTCAAATTCAGGATAATGTAGTGAACGAGTAGGATAGCCAAAATTAGAAAACGAAATTTCTCTTTAGTTTTCATTTATTTTTAGCCTCCGATTTTTTATTAACTTATCATGATGCATCATTTTCCTTGAAGTGTGCAAATTCCTGAATAGCCCTTCGTTCCATTATATCTTTCCCTGTTGCACGTAAAAACTAGATTTTATGGTGTTGGTGAGCTCTTAGCCCCTAGAAAAGAGCCTTATATGTGTAATTAATGGATATGTACTTTCCTTTCACCAATATTCTTCACAGAATGGGAAATACCCTCAATATAAAAGTTAATATTTGTCTTTGATAACACAGGGATATTACTTTGACGTCGGGTATGATTAAATCGCTGCGGAAGAGAAAAATACGCTAAAACTTTATTCACATGCCAGAAATATCTCCATAATACTGATAGGCGCTTTATTAGTCATTAGACGAGATTAAATTTAGATGATACACACGAATAAATGATTATTTAACGAAATAATGTATTTGTTTTGAGTTTCTTTTGATTGAAAATTCGGTCATATGGTCGATTTTACCGTTCACAAATAGAATGTAAAGGATTTAAAATTGAATTAAATAGAAATGCATTCGCCTAGTTGTGGTTTATAGTGACTAATAATCAAATGTTTGGCGTTTACCATTAATTTCCAGTCAATCTTTATATATGTGTACAGATAGAAGATTGGTAGAAAATGGCGATAAAATGGTACGAAATACGGGGTAAATTCCAAAGGTAATGCAAGTAAATTTCCCCCGCCGCTCCAATTAGTGGGAATGAAATCAAACCACTTCCAGTTGGTGATGAGGACACTTAAATAAGCTGCAAAACTGGTCTCAGTGATCTCCAAGCTGTGAAAGCGGCTTGAGTCAGTTATTGTAAACCTCTGTGCACCGATCGACATAAAAAATGGCATCGACGATCGTGCGGAAATTTCAAGTGAACTTTTGCAACGTATGGAAAATTAACCTGATTATTTGAACAACGTGATCACTGGTGATGAAATTGTTCGACGTTTCCAACACAACCCAAAAACAAACCGGCAAAGCTCTGAGTGGCACACCGACCAGTCCCATAAGCCCAAAAAAGCAAGAATGAGCAAATCAAAAGGAAAAACAATGCTCATTTTCTTTTTCGAGAGTAAAGCAGTTTCTTCCTAAAGAACAGGCAGTTAACGCTGCCTACTACGTGGATGTGCAAAAAGACTCATTAAGAGAAAGAGTCATTAGCACAAGAAAGAACATCTTCGCTACCTTGCAACTCCATCACGACAACTCACTAGGAGTCCGCGAGTTCCTGGACGCACTCTAGGTACCAACTCTGCCCCACCCACCCTATATTCCTGACGTCGGCCCAGTAGACTTTTTTTGTTCCCTAAGATTAACACAACCTTGAAAGAAACCCGAAAGCCCATAGAAGAGATCCAATCAGCCGTGACGAAGACCTTGCGAGAGGTCCTCACCCCTTTCAGGGCGGGTACCGATCACGGTAGCGTCACTTGAAGAAAATTTGTAGAGGCCCAGGGACAGTACTTTGAAGAATTTTAAGTTTTTGTTCAAATCTGTTCAATAAATTATTTTTTTTTTAAATTGCATAACTTTTTGAACGCACCCTCTGCTACAAAGGTGCCATGTAGTAGCAAGATACTCTCTTTCGGCAATTTGTCATAAACTGCCTGGAGGAGGAGGAAGCAGCAGGTTTTCTTAGCGTTAGTGAAGGTGAAGACCACAGCTGTTAGTACAGGATTTCACTGGAGGCCTGAGACCACCAACTTAAACGGTTGCAGAACTGCACGAAATGGAAGGCGAAAACATTATCATCCTGAGGGGCTTATCGCTCGTCAATTTTCCTATTTCAAGTTCCATGGACTTAAGTAGACGTTCCTTCAGTGTAAAACATTACTGAGGTGAGTTAGTCCCACTTTTGGACCTCCGGGCCGGGACTACCTGAGAGAGTTCATCCGTCAAGTGTGCAAATGAAAAAAGCCTTGGAAGCTCTAGATCATCCAGCACCTCCTGAAAGCTAGAGAATGAGAGAGTGTGAGAGGAATGGGGATATGATATCATTTATAATTAAAATTAAATGGCACAATCAAGCGGCAGCTAAAGGCTAATTCACACTTGCGCAGAAAATTAAATTACCGCTTTGGGCGGGATACGTGCCGGCAGAGCGCCGGGTTGGAAGTGAAGAGCTCTTTGCAGTACAGTGTAGTAGTCGTTATAGTGTGATTAGGACAAAGTGCCATGGTGAACAATCACATGCCGAAAAATACGATGGTGATGAGAAAGTTGAAAATACTAACATCAAAAGAGGAATTTCCTTTTTCTATCCTCTCATAACATTTCCACCCTCCTAGATCTCTTTGTGTGTCTCTCCTGTCAGATTCTTTTTAAAGGAATTAACAAAAAAACGAAGACTTTCAGGTGATACATAAAGCAATCTTGATCTTCCTCCCGTGCATCATTGAAGTAGCCTAAATGTCTGAAACTCTTTTTCCGCCATTTTATAGATGCGATTAGTTGAAAGAAACGACGCACACATACGCAGCTCAGCACACTCTTCCCCAAGAAATCTCCGAATACACGCCGAGAATGAAATGAAAAAAATTCAGGTTTGTGTTCCTGTGTTCTTTCATTCAGATCTTCACGAATCCTCTAAAAACATCGGCCATTGAATCTCAACTTGTCAGGAGAGGCGTCTGGCTCCGTAATCCCAAGGAAGAAGTGACCTTCTTCAAGACAGAGGCGGACCAATTTTTTTGTTTCATTTGACCAAGAGGATTTTTCACTCCTTGATCCCGTGAAAGCCGCATACTCTCTCATGGGAATCATCGGAAGAGTCCCGGTTAGCCCGTCGCAAGTCAGTCAAGAGAGGAAAAAAGCACTCTCGGATGGCGGCGCTACGGTGAAGCGCGTACGTCCACCCATCTCTCGTTCGCCGACATCAATCACTGACGCGTAAGCAAGGAGCGCGAGTTTTTCGCTCTTTGCGAAAAAGAACAAGGGGTCATGAGGGAGGATCCAGGGGAGTCAGTTGGTCAGTTAGTCGACGTGAACGTCCTCGAAACTTCCCAACGTGATAATCCAGAGCTTAGGCCGAAGCGTGAGGACGTCATGGAGTCAGTCAAAGAAAGGTCGTTGCTCCGCGTCGCGAATATTAGTCAAAGGTGGTTTGCGTGCTGGCAATCCTATGCCTCTAGGAGGGAGTGGCCGTTTGGGGGAGATGGGCGATTTGTGGATGCTTACCCTCTGTCCACCAGATGTAGATGGCGGGCAGTGAGGGAGGAGTCAGCCGGGGAATCGAATCACCAGAGCATCGGGCACAGTGAAACTCTTTGATTACTGACAATTTTTGTTTTCATTTTCCTGGGTGTCTATTATTGACAAAGCCTCTTAGGTGTGTGATTTTTGAAGGTGGAAATTCATGAACTTACAGACACCGTAAAGAGCGAATTGGAAAGACGACGCTGGTAGTAGGTGGTGTTTGAGTACAATATCTAGGCTAAACATATCATAATAAAGTTTAAAAATACGTAAGATGCTTTGAAATGTTGGCCTATGCTGTCAAATATCTCCTTAAGCAATCATCTTTGAACAACCCCGTGGAAACGCGGTGCGAAATTTGAAAACGGGCGCAATTTTAGTTGGCGCGTACTTACGGAGCAAAGCGATCGTAGCCTTCGTTACTTAATGTTGGTATCCAATCCCTCTAGTTCGATTTTGATGTTATAGTCAGACAGTTCGCCTTTGCCAATCTCTCTCTCTCACTCTCCCCTATGGCTGTTTTCATGAAAGCGGAACGAGAGAGATATGAGAGCGTGATGCCCGAAAAGAAAGAAAGAAACCGTTAAGACGATTGATGAAAAGTAAAAGCTGGCAGACAATGAGATTGCATGGGTGGGGTTATAGTTGAAGGTAGAGAGATCACAGGGGGACATGGAGCCCCTAATTAAAAAATTTCGGAGAGTGTTTTACCCTTTCGCAGAAATATTTTATATGTGCATACGCATGAGACAGAAAATAATAATAAAGTTGGTATGTATAAATGTATAAATACATTTTCCATTTACTACTGGAAAAAGTACTTGATGATACAAAATTGGGCTGCCTAGAGGGGATTACTGTTTTTACATTCCAATTTTACATTTTTCTTCCGATGTCCGCCGATCATAATTCCAAGGAATCTCTTTCTTATATAGATTGCTCTTCATTTTAGTTGAAATGTGATGAGTAATAACTGTTGCAGTAAAATGACATGACTTATAAGATCCCGCAAAGACATTCGGTGTTTATTACTTAAGTGGAGCTCTAACGTCTGTAATCAAATCGCATCGCGGTATGAAAATCGGATTAATTAATCGCGGCAAAGTAGAATCCAGACACATCCATTCCAGGGCGTTTTCGAACTATCGGCCTTTTATCCAACGAGAGAGGACGTCAAACACCCTACTAATTGGCTTCCCGCGAAGGGAATGAGGGAGGAATTTGTCTAGACGGCCCGAAAGTTCAGCAGTAGTTCCACCAAAAACCAAGATATTTCTTAGGGATTATGCGTATTATTCCTTTTTTGCTCTTAAATATTCGTAAATACTTTTTTAAATGCTACTGAACCAGACTAAAGGCCAGCCAATTTTCTTCACCGTTTTTTAGTTACTGACGAAATATATAACTTTTGTTCCTCTTTTTTAATTGGAGGATACGAACTGCATGCCTTTGAACGAAGAAAAAATAAGCAACTGATGAAGACTCAATATAGATACACTTATAAATTGGTATGCATTTAAAAATTGTTGGCATTTGGCAGTATGCTATCATAAACCTTACTCAATTTCTATATCCACCCTTAGAAAAACGCTATTTATTGTTAAAGAAAGACGAATGGATACCACCTATGCTCTGTGAGGGAGGAATAGGCGAAAATATTAAATCAGTGAATGAAAACCTGGTGAAAGGCTGAGAGTTTCGAATTATGGGAAGTAAACCTAGAAAGATAAAAGACCTTGACAAGGGGATGAAAAGTAAGTATATAATCTTCCAATAGCCAGCAGTACAATCCTAGAAATACGGGAGGGCATCACGGGTCATGCTTAGAATAGGGTTTCATGGACAATAACTGAAGAATAAAATAATTGATTGGTCCCGCTGGAAATTTGAACATGCTATAGAGGTAAGTAATGGAGGTACAATGAACTGGTCGAATGAGGAGCGTAAGATGTTGTAGGATCCATAGAAATAGAAAATCTGATGAAAAAATTGAATAGAAGAAGTCAATAAACTTAAAGGATACATTTTGAGGCACCATTGTTCGATGAAGGTGATCGGTGAGGGGAATTGGATGTCAGATAAACCGAACGGGAAACGAAAAAAAGGATTAGAATGAGAAAAGTGATGAAGAAAAGAAGAAGATATGATATAATAGGCATGAGAAGATTAGCCAGGGGAAGACTTGTAGGCAGTGGAGCGCTGTGCCAGACCAATCTTACCATTGACGATGATGACTAAGACGACTGGGAAGTCCACCCCACTCATGAAACCTGTATTTTAGGATTACGCACAATGGATAGCAAAAGTCTCGCCGATGGGGTAGGGTGGGGGTTTTGGTGCGGGGAGGCGGAGGACTACCAGAGAGCGGAAAAGAACCGCGGCAAATTAATTGTCTGGCGGACGGGACGCGCAATTGAGAGTCCTCTTTCTGAGAGGAGGATCGAGAGACGCACAGCCTATCTCCATACTATCCCGTGAAGGGCTTTCTTCAATCCACGACCCGGCCAGCCGGTCCAGCCTGATTTCCCTACAAAAGGGACCATTTTTAATTGGGCGGCCGATTTTTCACCCTTTTCAAATAAAAGCTCAGTGCCCTACTTAAAGGCAACGGCAACGACGCCCCCGAAAGCACTCGCCCCTAACAACCATCTCTTCCCCCCCACAAACGTCCAACCCCACCTCCTCACATCCCCCCTCCCTCCCTCATTCTCTCTTCATCCCACCCCCATCCGCCAACCCTTTGCCCCGTATCCACACCCCCTTCCTCCCTATCCCTCACCTAAAAAGTTCCCCTCCTTTTCCGAGCAAACTAAATCTTCCGCTCCTTTCGCAACCTCACCCCCGCCACTCCCCATCCCCTCAGGCCTCTCTCAGATTCACTGTGCGATACCTATCACTTTGACTTTGGCGGCGGCGCCCTACTTTGAAGCCCAAGAGCGGCGAGCGCAAACAGACACTCTCACACACACGCACGCGCGCTCACACACACACACACAAGAGCGTGGCCACTTCAGAAGGAACTCTTTTGCCTCTCTTGCTCCCTCGTATTATCTCCCTCTTCCTCCTCTTCCCCAGTCTCCCTTCCCGCATTCACTAACTCCGATAACGCCGCCCTATTCCTGCATCGCTCACCAAAAGGAGCCTCTTCCCATCCCTAACGCCCAACCCTTGTCGTCCTCGCGGAACCCTCTTGCACTCCTCACTCCCTCCTTCTGCTGACCTCCCATTCTTCCTCATCTCCTCCTCCTGCTTATAATTATCTCCTCCTACTCACCTCTTCCTCCTCTCCTATACATCTCCTACTCACCTCTTCCTCCTCTCCTATACATCTCCTCCTTCCCCCTCCCTACTCTTGCTCTCCAACTTTACCATCTCCTCACCTCTCCCTTCTACTCATATCTTCCTCTCCCCCTTTTCACTGTTCACTCATCTCCTCATCTTCCTCATCTTCCTCATCCCTATCATGTTCTTATCATCTCCCAATTATCCCTTTCTCATTTTCCTCCTCATCCCCCTTAACATTTCCTCCGTATTATCCATTTAACTCCTCGCCTCCCCGTTATCCTTACTTTCCCCGCGGTTCTCTCCCTCTGCAGTCCTTGCCTACACTCTTCCTCCTAACCTCCTCCACCCCAATCATGCACCCTCTTCCCCACCTCACTCTTCCGGTAAATTCCCCTCTTCCTCAACACACTATCCTCCTAATCCTACACACCCACTGTCTTCCTCATCTCATTCTCCTCCCCCTCTGAGTCCTAATGACAGTTCCATCCTTTCCTCCAATCCGAATTGGTTTCTCCACCGACAAGGTGGTCCCATAAATAAAATTAAAAAGTACACAACGTTGCTCAAAGTAAAAGGTGATAAGTATGTAATGAAATGTGGAATTTTAAGTTTTGAAGTAGTTCGTTGTACCTTAATTCCAGGGAGGATAGCGCTTTAAACATTAATTTTTATCGAATCAATATTGTGAAAGACCTACAAGTTCAACTTTCTCTGATTTATGTTAAACAGTCTCTCATTTAACAGCATGTAGGATAATGTATCATATGTTTAAATATCTCTTAGAAAATATTGCAAATTATGTGAACAAATTATTTTCTGATTGATAATTTATCATTTCATTTCATTCCCCTTTTCACCTTCAAAAATATATTGTTGATGTGATGAAAATTATTGTATAATAGACTTTATTTTGGTAATTGGTAGAGTGAACTTGCAATAATCTTAGAGTTTTTCTTCTTTGCATATTTGTTAGTTTTAGATTATTTGAACATTTCTATATTAGATAACAGCTCTCAGTTAGAAGTGAAAAAGTAGCCATATATTAAACGTACATTGAGTTTTTGATTCTATGGTACATAAAGTTAAATGGTGAGAATGGCGATCGTTGAAATCAATCACTCTCACGTTCTTGCATGCAAATATTATTTGTTAGTCGATAGTTTTTCCGGTAAGCACACGCTGCACACTTCTTCGTTTCTTAGTCTTGTCTAACAACAGACAACCTGACATCCGACACTACAATAAATCCATCAATTCCGCTAGCTTCCTATCCTGTTTCCTTCCGTCTAACGTGCCTTGCTTTTTCTGTCGTATGTTTTCCTCTCTATCAGAGTCTTAGTATTTCATTGCCAATCAAAATGATTTACATCAAACTTTCCTGCCTCAATCGCGAATCTCCCAAAAACGCTGTCTCCTCACCCAACAGACCTAACACTCATTCCTTTATTTTCCTATCCGCCCATTTTCCTTTATTTTCTTCAGCCACATCCTAAAAGCTACGCCTATCATCTCGCTTCAGCAACCAATTTTCCAAACCGCCATAACCACCCTCAAAACCCAAGTCCCCGTTATAGTACTGTTAGATGTGCTTGGCGAAATTAAATTTATGAACTTGTACTGTCTTGTTAAAAAACGAATGTTCCTAGTTGTTGTGGAAATCTCAATGCTCAAGTTTTGATTAGTCTGTCTCACTACGTCAATATTATAATATAGACTCAAAGCGGAGACTTGATTGAAGAATGTTTGAATTCTGTGCATGTGAATTATTATGCAATCTAAAATAAATATATTAAATGGACATAATTGAACTGTTTGCCTTAACATTTTTAATATGGAGAAGGAGCGTAAAGTTCGTGACACTAAGTTTTTCTTACGGTTGAGAATACATCGATCAAAAGCTGACGGCCTTTCCTCAACTCTCCGCTTACGTTTAATTGGAGAATTCGTTCCTGAACTACGCCTCCCTTATTTTCGGCAACCTTGAATCTGCTTCCCTCTAAAATCTCAATTAAATTTATGCACCTCACCCTATCTCAAAAAACATAAATAAATATTTTTCCTACCCTTTGAAAGCCGGATACCCTCTCAAAATTTAATCTCTTTTTAATTCCTTGCCAATTTCACTTAATAGGAAAGATTTACGGCGCAAAACGTACAAATGTTCAATCAAATATGTTTTATTTAAATCTTCGGTGTATATAAAATAATCATTTCAAGTATTTCTTATTTCAACCGTGGTCTATTATTGACTTAAAATTTAAAATTTTCTCGAAAAAATATTGTGAAAATATTGGACCGGTTGGAAGATATACTTAATTTGTGCTTCACTGCTAAACATTTTCGCATCAAATTTCCTTGTATTCCTCCCTTCATCGTTTCAGTGAAGACTGTTTCAACAGCTTTAAAACCTTAATCATAGAGACTCCCTCATGGCGTAATCTCCCAGCAAAAGTTATTTTCGGCCACAAGGAAAATGATAATATTCAACACTTTTAGCTGCAGAGATTTATCAACCGTTTGAACTCCGTAGCTCATTTCATTTCAACGGGAATTACTTTGATATTATTAATCGTGTAAATGGATTATCTTGTGTTTTAGGAATATGACACTTTCTCTCCAAGCCATTCTATCTTATGTCAAGCTTGTCACTATCTCCTTCATATATCTCGTTTAGACTTTTCCTGTGTCTCTTCGTCTTAATTTAGACTGTAATACGAGATGCACTTTTTGAGATTTCATCACATATGGTTTAGAGTAAACTGTTGTTCCCACCGTATATTGGCTGTTACTCTCTTTATTTCGTGTTCACGACACTTTTACTACGATGTTATTTTCTTTATTTTGTCAAGTCAAGTTATTTTAATAATTATTTTCTAGCACCACGTAAACATATTTTTCTCAATGTCTCAAAATCTTTTTCTCCATGTCTCTGTTATCTCTTCGCCATGGTAACTTCAACTAATTGTGTGTATTTTCTTGACACGCTCTCTTTCTGCCCATATTGTTACCTTTCCGATAATTGTGATTTTTTTTCTGCTGGCTTTCCTTGGCATCAAAGTGCTGTGTCTCTCTCTCGTGCTTCTTTCTTCACTAGATATTCGTTATAGCATCAACAGACTTGAATGAACCTCATTTATATTCTTACTGTTGCAGTTTCGTAGGATGTTTCTTTTTTTAGATTAATTTGCATTATTTTTCGCTTCGACCATCAAACATTGCTACATAAGCCGGCGGACCTTCGGATTCCGCAGATCTGAGGATCGATTCTTCCCTCTTCTATGCACTGATATTTATATCATTTTGACTGTAGTCGTGGGATTTATTCCTGTCTTATTTACCGTCGTATATCTATTCAATTACCTCGTTCATTGTCAATGAATATTTTAAGGATCAAGGGCGGTATTGAAAAGTGACATTTAATCGCGCTCTTGAAAATCTTACCTCTCCTTCCTGTCATTTCATCTAATCACCCTAAGTGTGCCTTTCAATTTAGAGCATGAGAAAATATTTTATTTTCTACTTCTTTTCCCTATTCCTAGAATTCATTTTTTTACTCAAATATATGTTTTAAAAAGATTTCTCGTATTCTTTGAATGTGATGCAGATCTATTGATAACTCAGTGTTCTATTCTATGAGATTTGTCTGTAAGTCTCCATTTATGTAGCCCGGCCTCCTTCTCCATTATTAGATGGGTTATTATTACCATTGATTTTTTAATCATTGGTCCTTTGATTGATATTTTGGAAATTTCAATAATTATTTGTCCTTCCTATGTGTAATATTTAAAAAAATGCATTATTCTTAGTGTCCTTTAGGATATTACCTTTATTTTACTAATCGTTTCATCATCTTATTTCTTGATATGTATTCTTTCCGAGGGCACATCTTCGATGTGTGGTGCCTTGTTTGCCCTTAAATACTTCCTTGAGGCATCAGCTGTACACATAATGATTGAAGTACTACTCACTTATCAACGTCTTTTATATCCTCTTTTACCAATTTTCTAGCGTATATTAATTTTCCTGTTAATTTAATATCCGTGAATATTCTTCCGTTCAGTTTGTTTTGTCTGTGCCTTTTAGCAACAATATGCCATCTTTAATATTCTGCGTGTTGTTGGTATATTTTAGCGTTCGTTCAGTTGCTATTTCTCGTTTATTTGCTGTGCTTCAATTTTTTTTTGAACAAGGTTATATTGCACATCTTTACGCAAGATCTTCGCTCATTTTCCATAGATTCTTCTCCTGTTTCGTCTTATTTAATTTCACAATCTTTTTTTACTATCAGATTCTAATAATTTTCTTAACACTCTACTCTCCTCTTTTAGGTTAGTTATTTTGTATGTTAACTATGTGTTCTTATGCCTAGGTTTTCTTTCTTTCAAAAAGTTGGATAATTATTTCAATCCCTTTTATTTAGAAAACTCAGATTTACATGGATGCATTCAATTCGGTATTAACTGTCAATATAAATGCGGCCCGATACTGACTTGAATACAATATTGCCGAACCAACCCCTTATGTCACCCACCTTCACCCGTACATGTATTGGAGGGCTGCTGTCACTTCCTTCTCTTGGAGCTTCATTGGCGGCAGTCGTCTCTATTCTTGGTGTGCCCGACTACCTTCCCTCCACCTGCTTTGTCTTCCCCATCCTATCGCATCTTTTCCTCGTCTCTCACTCGCTCCATCTCTCATCCTCTTCTGCCTCCCTTTTGTCGCATATTCTCTTATCTACGCCAAAAACGGAGCCTCCCTTCCTTTCCCTTCAGCCCTAACTCTGCCCGCCTTCCTCTCCCTGCCTACCACAACAGTCAAACCCTTTTCCGGTCTCCCCACAGGCTCCCTTTTTTTTCCTACGACGCACGTCCACTCTCCGCCTACCCTCGTCCACATGGCTATGCGTCGTATCTTCCTCAACAATCGAAGTTCCCCTCCTTCCTATTTTTACACTCCGTGATATAGTGGTAAGTCGGAAAAGATTCGTTAGATTTGTCAAAAGTTTTTACGCGAAGAAAAAAAGAATGGTTTAGAGACTGGGAAACTCTCTTGGGAAGTCATTCAAGTCACTTTACGTTTGTTTAATGCGAAAAACAGCGTATTATAGGGACTCACACAAAAATGTTGGCTGATCAGGGAAACGTAAATATATGATAGAGAACTATGACCACGTGTGGATAGATTTGAGCTCTCTTTGATGCCATTCCACAATTCGGAATCACAGCTAAACCAACGTTATGCGATTAGGAAGCTGAATCAAATTTAACGCCGTGAGATATTCCGTTTCACACCATTCCAAATTCAAACACAATTTCGCAATAAAATGTACGTTTCTATAATCTTGCCACCACTCGTTCTCATGACACTTCCGAATAATCAAAAAATCCATGCATAATACTGGTCATCTACTCAAATAAAATCAAAAATCTTTACACATTACTGCGACCTTACTTTAAGGCTGATAAAGTCTTGGCAACAACAAACGTAGCTTTTATCAAAGATTTTATGTTATGAAATGAATTTTTGCTATGTCAATTTATTCGAGCTTTATATTACAATATCAATATAATACTAAACCATGCATCTTTACGGCCAGCATGAATATTTAAATTGTATGATGTAAGGTGAACTAAATAGGTTACGCCTATAGGTCATTTTCTACGAGTGGGTAATTTTTCCCTTATATATATGTGAACAAATATGTGTTCGCAAATTAACGGGATTTTGTGTTGGAAAGTGTGTGTGTTAATATAAATAAATAAATAAATATATATATATATATATATATATGTATATATATATATATATATATATATATATATATATATATATATATATATATATATATATATATATATATATATATACATACATAATATATTTAGCTGGTCGCTTTAGTCCAGGGGTAGAGCGCAGGACTACTGACCGGAGGACCCGGGTTCGATTTCCAGGCGAACCTCTCTGGATACCAGCAGCTCCACTAAAGCTATGTGGTTTTCGGGTGGGTACCAGATCTTCCTGGGAAACCATGCTCGGTATAGGAAAAGGAACAGGCCGCCTTACCCCGATGTGTGAATTACCCACGCCGTATAGGGCTTAGTACTGGGTGAACTCTACCATCATCTACCAAACCGACCTTTGGGTGTACTGAAACTCTAACACCATGAAGCGGGAGTGCTTGTGCGTCCTGATGACCTCTGGAATTGAGCTATGAGGAGCAGTGAATGATCACTGCAGCCTGGTAAGGGATCCTGCCCCACTCGCAGGTCGGTCCCTCCCCTTTCGTCCCCCGTCATCCCGCCCGTCATTTTGCCTCGCGCCACACCCAATCTTCTTCCTTTCCTTTTACTGATCCGTAACGTGCTCCTCTTGCTTCGTTCCCGGAGAGCCACGACACCCTCGACCGCGTGCTAAGCCCTCGTCCCCCGCGAGTCCTCACAGACGATGCGACCGTGAGTCGGGGGACGCCCCTTCTCGTCCATAATTAATCAACGTCCTCAGCAATTAATCAGTCCTCTCGGAGTTGGGTCGATTTGGCCGGTCCAACGAACGAACTTCGTCATTCCTTCTTCAACCGTGTCCAACTCCGATCTTCTCTCATTGGGAACTTTTACAACGGTTGCAGCCCACGTTCTTCATTTTTCTTTTTTGCGCCATTTTAATACCTCTTCACGTGGGCATCTCGGGTCTTCAAAAAGAATCTTCGTCACCGTATTTGTCGTAGCAATGCCCGCTCGCGAACGTGTTTGTGGGCGTGCGTACATACAGCTTCGATAACAAAAGGGTCCCTTTAAGTCCTCCGCTGTAATCGGAACACAGATGTGAAGCTGAGAGTCGCGGTTTGATATGTGAGAGCATGGGGACCCTCGCGAAGCGTTATGCCGCCCTGGATGCGAGCCAATTTTGCTATTCCCGAGGTCGATGATCGTACCAGGTGCCCTGAAAGTATCTCGTTTCCTTCACTGTTTGTCGTACTAGAAACCGTTTTACAAAAATCTATTGATGGATATTATTGATTTAGCAAGCGTGGGCAATTTGTAGTCTGTATGATGCCATTAGTTTCCTATCAAAGCTTAAAGTTCCTAATTTAGGATATTATAAGCAATCAGAATTTTACCAGTTAAAGGATGCGCTCTTATGATAAGCGAGAGAGGGACCGATCGCCTTTGAGCTGGCAGATGATCGGGTTTCAGAGACGAATGACTATAGGCTCATTTTTGCTCTTCACTTTTCAACTTCGCTTTTCGCTTCAACCGCTGAATAATGACAGAACAAGGGTTGTCATTGGGGGATACACCTATAACTAATACAGGTCTGTCCCAAAAATAGTTTGAATGAGTCGATTTAAAAAACCTTATTGCCGGAATTGATATATTCACTCAAAAAATCATCAATGTAGCACCCTTGTGCCTCCACACAGCATCTCAGCATCAGTATCTCCCAGCAGAGCATCTCAACATCAAATTATTCGCAATTATTGAAATATCCTGCCTTCTTTAATGATCTGCGTTCGAAATTTAAAGCGCCTTTTCAATATTTACTTGCTTTATATGGAATCAGACAGTGCAGGATCATGTGTTGTAACAGGTTTTATATTACTGTACGCCTCCATTAATATCATTAGTGTTGGCAAAACTGGCGCAAGATCTTTCTGCTGACCCTGACTCCTTTTGTGTTCTGAATCTTTCATTCCAACCTTCTGGCGAGACTTGTGTAGGCAGGAGTTGAAAACGTTTCTTGTAATGAGAGCCGAGTGATTTACGATGCAACTGAAAAGCAGTGCGCCCGGAAGCGGCGACGTCGTGACGGAGGTTCTGCGCCCACCATTCCCCCTCACTCTCCTTTCTTCTTTCCTCCCTCTCTTCCCTAAAATTCCGTCCCCCACTTTCCGCGCACCGCTCCCCAACCTCTCCCACAACTAGTTATTCCTCATACAGCTCGCTTTTGAGGCACTGCGTCCGTTTTGGTTCGATTTAGTTCGATGGTATTTCTATGCTAGGATAAAACTAACTTCTCCTAGGTTGAAGCCACATTTAAAATACGAGCAAGTAATTTGATAAAGGAAAAACAACCCATTTCACATGAATTTTTCCGCTTAATATTTAGCATTTGATTATATTCCGACGACGGTACGCAGGGAAATAAATATTTCTACCGATGGCAGACTAATATCTCGTCATGATAAAATAATTCGAGCTTTTTATTATAATTTAAATGAGCACTGGTTAATATAAGAAATGGGGATTAATATTTGTCATATACGTGCAAAAAAATTAGTGTATTTCAATAAGATCTATCATTAAATATTATGTCCATAAATATTTTGTCTCTTTAAAACAATATATGCTAGTTTTAATAAATAAGTTGGCATATAACTTTCAAAATTATATTATATTATTATTTTCAAATGAAAGCACGTTTTCTTCTAAATTTGCGTGTAATCTAAATAGGTTTAATATTCAACTTAACGGCCTTACCGTGAGCTTGTGCTGGGTCAGTATGCGTGTACCTTTGATGAAACATCTATTTGGGCGTATGCTAGGGTTGGGCTTGGTTATGTATGGCACATTGGCTATCGCGGGGGAGGTATTTCTCATCGTGTGAGAAGCCTTGTGCTTCCACTCCATAGTTCACTTACCCCCCGGAACTTCTCGCTCCTTCCCGGCAAACAATCTTCGATCAAACCGCTTCTCGTCCTCCGTTACCAGAGCACTCTAGCACTTATACTGTGTTCGACGGAGCGACTCATTCTCCGTCTTTGCCGGAAAATGCATTCTTGACGCCCATGCTGTTGAGGCAAGAGTTTACTCAGCCATAACTCCAACATTGCCGCTGAAATTTTTCAAAAACTTCTCCTCGAGCTCCAGAATACCTTTTAAAGATACTCATTCTTAATTTCTCGAAGTCATATTTGTAATTTTTTTATTTCACTGACTTTGTCCGAATTTGATGGGCCAGCTTTATACGATCTTCACCGCTTGCCTTGTAAAATTTGATCGTACGAAACCTTTTTGCTGGTATTTAAAAGTAATAAAAGTGGTAAGAGCAAGCTACGTTGGCAATCTTTGAATCCGTTGTACTAACTCAAGTATTTCCACCAAGCGGTTGTGGGTCGGTATCTTTCAGTTGCGCACATTGGCATTCCATAATATAGGTTGGGTATCGGAAAAGAAATGCTTAGTTCTTCCACATACATTTTATTTTGCACGGCCTAGGTTTCGACTTACAGAGTCATCATCAGTTTTGGTAAGTCTAAACCCAGGTTGTGCATGATTAAATGTGTGAGGAAGAACAAAGTGTTTTATTTTCCGGTATGAATCGCCTCCACAAAGTGACGCCTCCAACCATTCTATTTATATGTCAGGTAGGTAACCTACCGGTTAAGGTAGGTAGGTTTTGGATGGTCACAATCCCAAATAAATATTTTTTTTCTCCTAACAAAGCAAAAACCCGCATTCTACTCTACAGCAAGACCCTCTTCATCTCTGTGTACTTCCTCCCTTCATCCCGTCCAATATTCCTATTCTATTCCTACCCTTTTCCCGTTTGCCTAAGAGTCTCCTTTCTATTACAGTCTCCAACATCCCACTGCCGATCCTTCATCCATTTTTCCTGCCTTCTTAGGGTTTCTCCCAACAAATCCCTCTCCTCGCCCACCATACCAAGCACTTCCTTATTTGTTTTCCTTTCTGTCCATTCCTCCTTCTCCATCCTTCTGAACACACATATTTCAAAAGCCTCCAATCTACATCTCTCGTCCTATATCTACATACCTCCAATCTACATATCGTCCTATGGCTTGTATCTATGTGTAATTATGCATGTATTTTATAAATGTTATACCTTGTATAATATGTACATGACAATGGGTTAAATGGAAGAAGGGACCATTAGGTCTCAATTTCGCCCAAATAAAGTCCTTTATCTGTCTAATGACGAAGTGGGAGATTGATGCTTGATAGATTTTTTATGGAATAACTTACAGAAATAGATAATTTTCTGAATTAACGCAAAAATTAATTTATATATTTTAATATGCCAAGTGTGCCACATATAATCAGTACTTTAATATAAATTGAGCAAGAGGTTTTTTAGATAAATTATTAATGATTTTTATTTGCTTCATCTTCATTAAATCACATCGTTTGATGTAAAGAAAATCACGTGGTTCTTTTGATATTTTGAAAAAACAATATGGTATTTATTTCCGTAGCCAAAGATTATTGTTAACAATTCAATCTGGTTATAGATGTAAAAATGGACGTAATTAAACTGCTTTCCCTAAACCATTGTGAAAGAGAGAGTGGAAGGCTTATGGTAAAATGGCATCGTAAGTTTTACAATATATCGATCAAAAGGTGACGACCTCTCCTGAAATTTCCGCTTACATTGAATAGGAGGGTTTGTCCCTAAAATAACTCTCCCTTATTTTCAGCAACCTTGACTCTTACCTACTCTAGCATCTCAATTAAATTGATACGTCCAAGCCTGTCGCAAAAAAACAGAATTATAAGGGTTTTTCCTGTCCTCATAAAGCCAGATACACACTCATAATTCAATCTTTCTCAATCTCTTGCCAATTTCACTTAATGGAATAGCTTTATAATGTTTAACGTACACATATCCTATTAAACATGTCTTATATCGAACCACAAAGTAGTCTAGTAGAACACATAGTAACATTTTAAGTAATATTTTTTAATTTTTAACTTCGTTACCATTGAAAAATATTTTTGGATCTTTCTTGAAAAAAATCGTGAAATATTTTGGCCGGTCGGAAGATATAATTTATACCCCACTGCTAAATTTTTTTACATTAAATTTCCTTTTATTTCTCCCTTCGTTGTTTTAGTGAAAATGGTGGTTAATTACTTTGAGTGCTTCAATACCTAAGCCATAGGGTTCATCAAGGCGTAATCTCGCAGGAACAATTTTTTTTCGGCAATAAGGAAAAGGATAATTTTTAGCACTCTTAACTGCAGAGATTTATTAACTATTTGAATACCATCCTAGTTCATTTCATTTCACTTTGATGTTGTTTATCTGTCTATATATGTTTTTTGTCAATCTGGTCACTTTTTCAAATAAGATATATCATTTTATATCCCGTTTAGAATTTTCCTGTATCTTAATATCGTAATTTAGATAAATTTCTAATATAATACTTTCCTTTACAACATCAATTCTCATGCATGATCTTCGATAAACTATTGATCCCAGAATTTTTGGAGTCAGAGTATATTTTCTTCGAGTAAAACTTCTCCATAAACTTTCACGACGCTCTTCCTTCAAGGTAATTTTTTCAATGTTTATTTTGTCAAGTCTATTTATCTTAATAGTTCTTTATCTTTCGTGCCAATTGCTGTTTTGTTGCTATCCTTCCCTGGCGCCATTAACCTTATCGTGCTTCTTTCATTACTGGAGATATTTAATAGTCTAAACAGGAAAACTTCGTTATCTCTCACTTTATCATTACTCTTCCAGTTTCTTCAGAAATTTAATTTATTCAGAACAAAACATCAACGATTTTCACTTTTACCGTTTGATGAAAAAATCAAGCTTTTTTAATAAATAATAAACTGATATGAAATAGAATTCATATTAATTATTTTCACGTGATAGAGTTGTTTTTAAAAATCACAACGAGTTTTCTGCAAGTCATGCGGACACTTTTTAGTTCGGAGGTCATTTGCTTTGACTGGAACTCGAACCTGGATCCCATTAAAGTTTGAGTACATAACCAATTAGTCTACCATGGCGTCCTGTTATACGTCTAGCTAGATAGCGTATTCGGTCGGAAATCGAAGATAATTGGTTTCGAGTTCCTGTCGGAAAATATTTTTCGAGTCCGGAAATATTTTTACTCTTAAATTCCTGCCTTTTTTATGTACATTAGTGGATAACTCAAATAAAATGACTATCGGGAATATTCCCCAGTTCCTTGAATTTTTCAATAAGTGTTAAATATAGAATTTGACTGATAATGTGCTGAATCGCCAATTCCTCTGTTGCTCAGGTGAAAATAAGATGTTGTTACATATTAAAAAAAAGATTTTATTTAGTTATGATGATTGTTTTACTTTTATATCTTGTGTCACTCTTAGTTTAGGCAAAGATTCTCTTGGAGGTGTAATATTTCATCCCCAATAATAAAATTGTTTGAATATCTTTGGGTAACTATTTAAACGCTATAGTTCAGAGCAATTTTAAAAAAATTAAGTAAGCTCTCTCCCTATGTTTTCAAATTAAATGTTTCTTTTCCATTTGAAAATATAATTATATATGCATGCATATAAAAGTTACGACTTGGTTTCGTTGATTAAAATTGTAGGTATATATTTTTTCAAAACCATTTAAGATGTACCTAAACCCTGCGGAAATAATTATCTTTCCGTCCTGGAGTATTATTGTAAGTGTACCGAGCCGAGCGAATTGGCTAAAGACGGCAATGAAACGCGGTATTTCGGTGGGTTATGTCGTATATCGCCATAATCAACTCGCCCACGAAACATTTTATCTCAGCTTCTCCTCACAGGGCAGATAAACTGGACCAAGCGTTTTGGAGGACTTACTACCACTTGAAGAGGAACGAAAATCGATCTCTTTAATTTTTTGCACTTCCTCGCATTGAGCTTTAAAAGATTACTTTAAAAACCTCGGAGTAGAGAGAAGAGAGAGGGTGAGAAGAGTGGGTTGAGAAAGAAATAATCCTTATGAATCTGTGTATGAACGAAGTTTTGGGAGAACCTCTCGAGGAATTTTTATTCCTTCTGGAGAAATTAAAAAGGAATTTGCTCCTTGTGACTAAAACCTCAGAATATGAAAATACGCTAAACTTGAGGACGAATAAAATTGCGATATGAGTAGTCAGCATGTACGCGGGAGTTGGCGTAATCAGAGAAATTAAGGGCGCAACAAAACGTGGTTTTATGTGCGGAATTGACGAGGTGGGTTATTATATTCAAGCCTTTTCTTTGACTTATTCATCGAAGAAATATGTTCGTATTTCCGTCACCTGTGTCCAAACAAAACAATGCTTTTAGCAGTTCTCCTTTTCTCTAAGCTAAAAAACCATTCCCTTTTAGGTAGTCTTAGTAATTATCTTATTTTCGCACCTTCGTGTTTCTTTACCCTCCAAATTCATTTTTGATATGAGGGCTCCTGAATAATGTGTAATCACAAACCATGATACTCATGCTATTTATTGTGCAAGAATTTAATTTCATGCTGTTAATTTGGTATATTGGGTATATGATTGACACATTTGATTAATTTTACCTCAGAATTGCATCTTGGGCAAAAAATTGTAATTAAAACTTGTTCAAGTTACATACGTTTCTTCCGATGATGGAAAAAAGCTTACCACTTGTTCAAGTTACATACGTTTATTTCCGATGATGGAAAAAAGCTTACCACAAAGGTAATTCCTCTCTGGAGAACATTATAAGGTTAATTGGAGATAAGGCTTGCGTATGGAGAGGAGTGGCATCAGCATTCGCCCTGATTTTAGTGAGATAATCGTTATTTTGGGAAATTTTAAGAGGAATACACCACACTAATACTCGTATCACGTGGAGCTTTTATGTTTACTTAAAAATTAGCATCAAATTCAACATTAACCTGATATATTTTTTTATTTCGGTGTCACACGGTGAAATTTTAAATATTTTTGATTGTGCTCTCATTACAGTCATTGATCCTTCTTTGCTCACAACGCAGTAGAGGCGTTGGAAACTGAATCACTGGGTCCACATATCTTGAAATTGGTTTTCTCATCCCTTTAAACATTTTGAACCATAAAATTAATCTGTGCTATAGAAAAGGGGTGACTCTTTCCAAGCCTTCTGTAGCTTTGACCTACGACTCGGTTGATGATTTCATTTATGTACGCTGCAAGCTAGCGCTTGGGTGCATGACAGAGGATTAATACACATCAGACTAATTTTTACACGAACATGACCCTACCGTGGTGGGACAATATCATTATGATCTCATATTATTCGCGGAAAAAATGACATCTTGAATCTACCTATGATTTGTTCAGGCGAAAAAAATCAGTCCTGTTACAGGTGACGCTGCCTGCCACTTCATCCTTGCTGTAAACAAATTGAACGTATTAATTATTGCAGCGGTTGCTGCATTAATGAAGTAAAGTCAGTGAAACTTATGCTCTATATATTATATATTAGTCAAAAATATATAAACATAAAACTACATTTTTGCAAACAAAAATTATTATCACTCTTCAATGAACTGATCTTGTATGTATTCGATGCATTCAGGCTTAACTTTGTGAAAAGCCATTATCTCTGAAATAATAAAACCTAAATATTTTATCTTATATAATTGTTCGACTGCGGTAGGGACATGATCGGGTAAAATAATTCTGGTGTGTTTTACCCCCTGCCACTCACCTGGGTGATTTCTTGCAGGGCATATATAAATGAAATTAACATAAAAAATAAAATAAAATATTTCCACCAAATGTTTGTTAGTTACGACGAGTTTCGACGCATCGGCGTCCTCCTCGGGTACTTTGCACCCGAGGCATTTGTTACTGAGAATGACACCGATGCGTTGAAACTAGTCATACTTTATAAAAGATTCAGTGGAAAGATACATTGTTTTAGTTTTTTTACGTCAGAGATTTCGTATGATTTATTTCCTACTATTTTCTGTAGTAATATTCAGAAATTTATAGGATTCTCTCTAAGCATTTTTCCACCGTAATTGAAATTTTCTCAGCTGGATCCCAAATACCTGACGTTTATTTCAGATGTGGCTCTGCTTTAGGAATGGGAAATTTCCCTTACAATTTCTTTTATTTATTTCCCTACAACCCGTCTAATTAAACTTGTTATTCATTTAAGCTGACTAGCTTTCTCATAGCTAGTTGAAGAAAATTTAAAGGTATTTGATTGATAATTTTTGGAAGGACATTAATTATCAGTCATTTTATTTTATGATTGACCATCCACAGTTTTCTTAATGCCTGGTAGTTCTTTGGTCCTACATCTGTCTTTATTTGGGGGAATGAAATTTTCCCTTTGACTCCTTCTTGGGGCATCCCTTGTATTTTATTCTTCGTGAATTCATTGTTTCAAAATGTGTACAATTCATTTGGTTCTTATTTCTTTCTTTGTTTTTATGGTATTTCCTCTTTTATTTTGCAAGTATCTTCATTTCTCACCTTACTCGTTAATGTTTTCTTCAGTATTCGCCCCCAGCACCAAGTTTTGGGGTTTCTTTTTTCCTCTGGAGCCCTTTTCCTATGCTTCATGTCTTTGATTCATACAATTCCACACTCTGCGTGATTGTTTCCTAAAACTACTTCTTTGTTTAGAGGCTTATCCTCTTTGATCATTAGAGTTGCCTTTTCTTGATGAAACACTTCTCGTCTTGAGGTGGTATGCACCTGACATCCATTAAGCTCCTTTCATTCCATGTTATAGAGATTCTGGTGCAGGTGAACCCCTCCATTTTCTCTAATTTATTTACTCCTTCCTGCGCGACATTTCATTTAAAGTTTTTTCCACAAATTCACTCCTCCTCCGCAAATTAGGATTTTTAATTTATCCTTATGTATTTTCGTGTTATATTCATGCTGTACTTTATTCATCGTGTTCAAGGATGCCTGCAGGTATTCTCATCGGAGACGCGATTTCATCCCCGAAGCGAAGTATGTTAAGCATGCTGAAGCATGTCTTCTCCGTTCACCCGAATTCCTTAGATGCCGATTCCTTGTGTTATCATTATTCCTCTTTTTAAGAACACGCTTAATGACGAAGGTGAAAGATTACATCCTTGTCGGACCTCGGTTGGATGTGGAGTATAAATAAGAGAGTCTTTGTCTCGAGGGAGAGAAAAGTAAAATTCTATTTAAGCGCATACGCCATCACTTTATGGAATTGAAGTGATGGTTGAATATGTGTGGGCTGATTTGTACTGAATGCGGAAGTTAATAAGTACATTATGGATTGTTTGTGTTAATAATAGTATAAAAACAGAGGGAAATTAGAGGATCATGAACGAATGCGTATTGTCTCTCTGGTATCAGACGAGTGTGAGAAATAGTGCTTCGCCTGTGTGATCGAGTGCTGAGTCGAATACGATTCCAATTACGAAACCCAAATGTGTTTGAGAGGGGTGCTGTTTGAGAGGTAAGGCTAAGGAATGAGGGATTCAGAGCTTAGGTTTCCTTAATAGATTCTATGTATTAGGAGTGAGAATGCTCTGAGAATGCATGAATTAAATGCCCCCCCGAAGAGATAGGAGTGCCCACAATTTGACAGCATGAATAATATTCGTGAAATGTACACATTTCTCTGGCACATATCCCATAATTAGGCTTCTGTAGAAACATCTAAAGTGAATGGAGCGAATAGTAAGTATATTTATATTTTTGCTAAACAATTGCTCACTATCGAAGAGAACATTACCGCAATTATCAAACATTTTGTAAAAGGTTAGCTCAAGTGTAGCCCATAATTACTATTACTTACATTTGGTTACATTTAGGCAAATGGGCGAGTGGCAATGGTTTAATGATACATCATTATAATGCAAAAGAAGAACATATTTTTAAAGAAGAACAAAGTGCATTTTAAAATCACACTCCGAACATCACACTCCGTCCGAAATCACGCACTGCTCTTCATCACACCCCGTCCAAAATCAAGCACCATTTAGACATTACACACTTTTACTGTTTAACTTCTCAGGCCAACCATATCTCGTTCAGAATAATATTTGTAATAATTAAAATAACATAGTAATCACCGACCAATACAAATATCACCCAGCCCTTTGTCCAGCGACTGCTTTACACAGATTTGTAAAACTCCTGAAATTTGATGAAAAGGGCTCAAAAAAACCACAAGGCAGCTGGTTCCATTCAAAAATACTTGTTTAAAAATTAATATTTTGTCTTATTTGTTTTTTGTGTTATTATTTTTAATTTAAAACTGTCATCATTTATTCCCTTAAAACTTGTTTTTTTAACCTCTTTCCATAAATTTTCCCACGCTTCGTCATTTTTAAAGATTATATGCATCCCACCTAACCTACTTCTTTTTCTTCTATGTTTTAAACTCTCCCATTTCATGATATCCAACATTTTCGCTACGCTCTCTGACCGTAAATACCTTCCGATTACGTGTCTCGCTGCCTTTCGTTGCACTTTTTCTATCTTTTTAATATACCCCACCTCATACTATATGTGTCCCATACTATGGACGAGTGCTCCAGGATAGTGCTAACCAAGACCTTATATGTCTTCTCTTTTTGGCTACGCTACTTTCTTTTAAATTTGTCGTCACCCAATCAGGCACTTTAAATGTCTTTCTTGTCACTTTATCTACTTCTACTCCCCACCCAAGATCCCTAGTTAAGTAAACGCCTAAATACTTTAAACATGGGATTCTGTCTACAAAGATAGTGCCTATATCCTATTGTACCTTCTTTTTAATTGAAAAGTTATATGCTTTTGCTTACTTAATACCCATATTTTTTTTGTTACCCAGTCAACAATGCGATCGATGTCAATTTTAAGTATCATGCGGTCATTTACGTGCTCTACTCATCTGTAGACAATAAAATCATATGCAAATAAGTGTTACTTCGGAATGTAAATTATTTGCTAGATAGTTTACGTAAATTAGGAAAAGTAATTACGTATGAATGGAAATGGTGTACTAGTTAGGAGTAAAATAAATACGAATGTTGGAGTGGTAAAGGAATTGTGGACTTGAGAGGTGATGAACGAAATGAGGGAGGAGAAATACTTAAAAAAACTACCGGATGTCAGTTTTGAACCACTCTTTAAGAAACTAGCGGAAGAGGCCACAATTGAAACCTTAAGGAATACGCGATCAGTTATGGTCTACACATGAAATATCTATTCATCTTTCGGTATCAAGTCTGATTGGCGATACACTGGAAAATCGCGACCCTCGAGAATAAATGTTAGCTTCAATATCTGAAATCAAAAAATAAAAGCCTCTCATCGATGCAATATCTGATGATTCGTTGGGTCTTTTTGTTAGTTGAAATGTGTTCGATTCAAGATACAGTCGTAGGTTTTAATTTGAAAAACCTTTTTAATATCAAATTTTATTCCATGATGAATGAGCAGTGTTCCACAAAATTTCTCTTTGGCTTTTGAGCCAATCTCATGCTCATTGATTAAGGGTGGTTTTGAGTATTTCTCATATTATGGATCTTCCAGTGCATTGCAACAATTTAAGAATGTAAAAATCATTCGCCTTGACCGCGATCCCTCGATATCCGGCCGAGTGCTTTAGCCAGTTAAGCGTCCTCTTACACTGAAATTTTTGGGCTTTCATAAGAACAAGATGCGATTTTTACACTCTTAAATTGTTGCAATGAAATGCATCTTAGCGGATGACTCCGTTAAAAGTTACTGTTGCGGCATCTCCCGCAGTATCTTGAAATTTGATCCTTCAGTGATTTAGTGATTTAGCCTCGCATTATTAGAGAGCTTTTTCGTGTTTCCGAATTTCGTATTTTCTTTCTGTAACTGCAACTTTAAATAAATGTTCCATCGCAAAATGCTTTATGCGCTTCAAAACTGAAATACACCGAAGTAAGTCTTACCGAAAGAGAGAAATACAATTTTTTGGCAAACGTTTCTCTCTCTTCAAGTCTTTCAAGACCCTATTTTTCAAATTTATATAAAATACTGTGAGATTTTCAAATTTAGCGTGCTCGAGCTCATAAGGATTTTAATTAACCAAATTTTTCTGGATTTTATCGTTTACAACAGACAAAATCATTACAACAACACTTCTCTTTTTGAAAGACTTTGGACAATGCTTACAACCGTTGCCAATTACCAATGGAAATTTGTCATTGAGATTTATTTTTATAGGTATCAAAATCAATACTCGCAATAATTTTTATTTTTTAGCAAAATTATTTGCCCCTACAGGTGCCTCGGGATGATAGTTGTTATGTAATTACTTAGGTGGGGTGCATTTATTAACGAAACACGAAAGATGAATTCCTTTTGGGGGGGCGGAATGGGAGTGAGCGAGGCGGGATTGTCAGAGTGTAACAAACATCTAGCAGTATATGCGTTTAACGCAGACAAATGTCCGTCCATTCGATAAATTAACGAAGAAAAAATGTACACAACGGCTCTACATCATTAATCCATGTATCATTTGCAATGCTGGACATGAATCACCCATGAAATTTCTTTCTTGGAGAGATATAGCGCTGGGCTCCATCCACCGGCATTTTTCTCATAAGAGACTGAATTATAAACCGCGTGGATTAAAACCCAGCAAAACTACTTTTGGCTAAAGTCAGTTTTCAGCAAATTTGATGTTTTCACAGCCAGGCCCGTTGTGGGGTCGACCACTCAATGCAGCCATTTACTGAGAAGACTAGCATTCAATTCAGCGCCGTGGTGTGTGCTCAATATTATAATACGAATACTCTCAATGGGATTAAAGTACATATTGTGTGCTATTTTCATTAGGCTCAACGATATATCGAATTCTTTGGATATCATACATTTTGACAATTAGTTTAAAAAAATTGCGTCGTAGATATAATTTTTAAGATTATTTTAATTTTTCAGTATTGATATTTTACTCTGCTCTTAACTCTTTTTCAAAAGGTATTCTTTTGTATTCAGAGACTATCGATAAAGATTCGATGGGCGTCGTCATAACAAGCTATAAGGTGAGCCAAATTTGAAAAAGTGCTAAAAGTTACTAAAATTGACAAATTTAAACTTTGCTGATTCTCTCCGAACACTGATGGTGCCATTTGTTTTGGTGAATCCCCAATGTTTGATTCTAGTAACTTTATGGTGTTATTATTTTACGTGGACTAAAGAAGCGGATCAAAAGTGTTTTTTTCTTATTTTTTTACTGATTACTGTGTTTTTTCCGTAAATAGTCTACGTTCTCTTTTATTCTTGCTTGAAATACGATATGCTTTGAGAGATAGCCAGTTTTTATCTTTATTGACACGATTTATCTTCTAATGGTGAGAGTCTCTTCATTCTCGTTCGACTCTGGTAGACTTCTATATGCTCTAAATGGTAGATGTGCTTCCTGACTGTGACCCGCTCGATTGAAGGTTGAAGTACTCGCGTGACGTTTACCAATTCCCCTTCATAACTCCTAACTCTAGTGCACAGGCATTCTGGATATTTCAGATTAGGACCGAATCCCATCAATCAATCCTTTTAAAAACATAAATGTCTTTCCCAATACCTGCATTGAATTTTAATATGTGGGAAAGTTATTTGAAGTGTGAAAACTGCAATATACACATATAACCTCATTCTTCACGACATAGTTTCTTTGCAAAGTGTCATATTCAGATTTTGGGGGCTGTTTATGTGTATTTATGCTGACATGTGTATTTTTATGCACAAAAATGATGTTATATTCCATTGGTTAGATCATTCAGTTAGTGGAAAAGGGTTGAGGATTCTCATACCGAACAATTTTTAGCGGTGTGTTTTTTTTTCCCTGCAAGTTTCGTGGGAAACAGCAGTTGACTAAAGAGTAAGGAACTGGGCTTCTCTTACCCTATTTAAGATACCTCTGATGGCTATTTTCGAGAATGGGCCAACTCGTATACATATACATGTACACACATGAAAACAAACCCTCCTATTAACTAATGATGTGATTTCATCATGAATACAAGGTTGAAAATGTTCAATGTACACCTAGTAGAATCGTATGATTTACTTTTGTAAGATACACCTTTAAAATTTATTTAACAATTTGATTGATCTTTTTAATTCTTAAAGATGAATTTATATTTTCATAATTAATAGGTATTCATTAATTAAATACTTCGTTCGTCATGCATGTGGAACTTCTTAGTTCTTTTTTAGTATGTATCTGATACGTATTTAAGGCTTACCAACTTGAAGTTTTATACTCTTTATTTTGAACAGTGAAAATATTAAGTGAAATAAAATTTGAAAAAAATGCATAAATCTCCATGAATCGCTTTTGTTGATAGATTAAAACGCGTTGATCTCTGACTGAAAGGAAATCATGTATTTTAAAAATTGAAAAATGTATAAAAACACCAATTTATAATGTCTAGAGTGTTTATGATGTGAAGGGCTGGAAAAGTTCTAACATCCCTAATTTATAATGGTTGTTAAAAGCACGTGTAATCCAAAATATTATATTTTCATGATGAAAACGACTCAGAGTATTTTGAAGTTTTACAAAAATCTTTATTGCACGGCACAGGTTTCGCTTCTATGCCACATCTTCAGGTAAGCAGCAAAATTATTCACAGCCATATATGCTCAGTTGTTGCGGGGAATGGGAAGATAGGGCGGAGAATACGAGGGGGATGGTGGTTTGTTGATGTGTAGGAGATGGACTGGGTGCTAAGGAATGGCCTCGCCACACTTTCCGCAGCTGTGGATAATTTCGATAAATCACCTGGATATGTTGTACAGCAGCAAAACTTGTGTCATGCAATAAAAATTACAGGGTGGAAATACAAAGCATTTTGAGTTGTTTTAACAATAAGCAGTTCCGCAAAGTCACGCATGAAACCATTTCCTTTATGTTTTCATAACTTCCATTTTCTTCCCATAAACTGCATCCTTAACGTGAAGGAAGGGCTTAGCGTGTTCCTAAGACTCATAATGTGTGTGTGTGCGTGTGTGTGTGTGTGAGATGGCGAAAGCCAAGATAATTACCTCTGGTAGGTTTAAAGGTAGACGTAGTTAAACGCGGAAAACTCCGGGAGGTACAGGGAAATATCATTAGAGCTATACCGTGTTTAACATACATATAAGAATAGAGTGATGAACTCATAGATTTTTTAGGGAGTGCATATTTGGATTACAATTTATTAATCAGGAAGAGTAATGTTAAATTCATGAGTTTAAGAAAGGAAACCGGTACAAGAAAATGGAATTTAGAAGACAACTCAAGCGAAAAGGAAGGAGTGCCAGGTGGCATTTTATAAAATGCTGAGCGAGGATAAATGGAAGGGTAAAGTGGAAAAAATATTGGAATAATTCAAACAAGAAATAAAGAAATCGGACACAATCGGAGGATTTTTAAAAAGAAAAACGGCTTGGAAGTCATGGATAAAATATTATATGACTATAAAAATATGTGATAGAAAAAGAGAAGAACGTGGGGGAAGGAATTAGGGAGAAGAAAGTACAATGAACTTAATTATAAACCGAGCCTGAAAACTAAAAAGGCAAATGAAACAGAGTGGAAAGAGTAGAAAAAATATATGGAGTTCAGAGAGTCTGGGCTAAATTGGCACCCTATAAAGAAAGGTGATGAAACTGTAAGGATGTAAAAAAGGAAGTTTCGAATGCACCATCAGAAGTGCGTCGTTCAAAAATGTTCTAATAGACATACTAGGAAAAAAAGAAGGTTGTTGATTCGAAGAAATAAGGTAAATTGGATGCAGGAGATATTTGTAGGCCAATGGGATGCTGAATACTGTGAAGGACAGGAGAATTCTGGGGAAACAATGGAGAGGGGGGGAGGAATAGGCGTTTTGAATTAAATGAAGAGAGTTATTACTTAGAGCTGAAGAATGATTTATTTTAGAAAATATGGGTGAAGAGGGGTGAAAAGGGGTGAAGATTCTTTATATCATTTTGGTTGAGGTTTGAGAGTAGTGTGCAAATTTAGAATCTATCAAAAACCTAATCAAGCAGACATAATATTGCTGCTAATAAAAAATAAATCTCCTTGAGGGAAAAAATCCGGACCAGGGATTTCTAAGGATTTATTTTTAATCTTTCAGATTAAAATTCTCAATTTTGGCGACGTTCGCTCCCCTAACCCTATAAATTTCCCGGCTTAAAATTATTTTTTTTATGAGACGAGAACTTGCGTTATTGAGAAATGTTACGAGTTGACCTCGGGCAAGCTAAACTGTTGGCAATTTATTTTACTTATGGTAGTAATTCCTCCAAAAAAACTCTTTCATCCTTTCTGTCAACGGCAATATCTTAAAGGTGTAATAATCGTAACTTGGTCCATGTCCACATACTTCAATGGTTTTCTTTGACTCATGTAGAATTAAACAATAATCTTGAATATCAAAATTGTATGGAGAAGCGCCATGTTTTCGGACCAGTTCATACAGGGTTCGTCCGGAAAATAAGTGTCTTGACAAATAAGTCTTTTTTGACAAAAAGGGAGTCGTCCACTACGAATTTGTACCTGAACGACAAACTGTAAATGCTATATTTTACGTCCAAGTGCTCGAAAGGCTTCGAAAACGAGTCGCCCGCGTCCGGCCAGCGATCAAAAACATCTGGCGGCTGCGACACGACAATGCGCCGTCTCACACCGCGCTTGTCGTGTCGGACTCCTTGGCCAAGCACGGCGTGGCAACGCTGCCGCACCCGCCCTACAGCCCGGACTTGGCACCACCGGACTTCTTTCTGTTCCCGAAGATAAAGAGGAGTTTGAAAGGAACGCGATACGGGACTTTGGACGCCGTCAAAGAGGCCGTGACGACGTGTCTTCGAAAGGTTCCCGATGATGCCTTCGCGGGAGCGTTCCAGGAATGGAAACGCCGCTGGAACAAGTGTATCGACTCACAAGGGTCCTATTTTGAGGAATATTAGCTTGAGATATGTAAAAGTGCAATAATTTTTTTTCCTGAGCTCAGTACACTTATTTTCCGGACGAATCCTGTATATCTTCACCAACTTGGAAAATTTCATTCGCCCAATCGTCCAAATAGTCGCAAAACTTTTATGTAAAAACTCTGAAAAACTTAATTACCAGAATACTCGGAAAAACATATCTTCATTCTAATATGCTGGATTATCTCAAAGAAAGTTTAATTTTGATCGTAGGACCCTTAATTTTAAATCTTACCTCTTCTAAAATTGCTACTATGGCCTAAGATTTTTTTATCAAATTGATATACTTTTGGATATTTAAGTTTCATCTGCATTAATTCAAGTGCCAAGGCCAAAATTTTGTGTTCAACGATTGTTAGATTAATAATCTGATTACGATTTAGAGCCAGCGCTGATTACGCGCCTACAATAGTTTCTCCAATTTGATTACGTTCTGAATACATTGGTTGTCATCATTACGAATTAATTGTGTACTAAACACAAAATACCCTGTGTACAGACAATTCTCTGCTTAATATTGCAAAAGGTTCGTTGGTAAAATGTCAATTCAGTATCTTTCGTCAATCAATGGAATTAAATGGAAGGATGTAGCACAATCTAATGGCTTTTGCAATGGGCTGACAGTCCTTACAAAGCTCCCACTCACGTTGTGTTCGGCTATAATGATACGTCGATTGACGAAAATATAATTTCTTATAGGTATTCCTAAAAAGTTGTATTCTTAATTAAAATTCTTTCATCAAAAAATGAAGTCTTTTTAGGAAAAGTAAAAAAAAAGTTAATTGAATTTAGTTGTCTCAAAATAAGAGACAAAATGAGGAGATTAATTTTGATCATGAATTTTAAAATATTTCATTACAACTTTCAAATTGATTTTATCTATTTAAATGACAGAGATAAAATCATAATGCTTTTTATGGACCAGAGTTATAAGTTTAGATTAAAGAAGATATTTAAATGAAATTAACAAAGAATATCGTTCAATTATTAACGCCTGATTTCCTTGTAATGAATACCTTACATGGCACTATTGTATTTACTTAAAACGGTTATGATTTCTTTTATTCATTTTTGATTGAAAAGTGACGAATATTTGCCGATCTTGCAATTTCATTTTCATAAAAACAAAGATTCAATCCAAGACTCAAAATAACCATTGGCAGAGTATATTGACAAAATGGGAGTCTCAGGGGCACTAATAAATGATAGTGTTCTTTTCCCATCGATCAAAGGGAGACCACGAGGCGAGAAGAGGAAAACACGTACTGAAGGGTATCTTAGACAAGAGAGACTGATTTCTTCCTCTTTTTCTCCGCTGTTGCACCGTGACGCTCTCCGCCACACGCCCTCGCGATGGCTGGAAGGGAATTAATCAGACTTGGAGGTGGGTGTAATGTGCGGGATCTTCGCTTTTGGCCGGTCGTGTTGGTGGCCAGCCGCACTTCCACTCGCCCCCACCCAACGGCGATATTGCAGCACCTCTCGCTCTCCCGCTTTCATGCGAAAGGGGTGTGGAGGGTGCGGCGCGGGGAGCGGCCCATCCACACTCAGGCACCCGTTCTGGGACCAACCCCGTTGCATCAGATGGGCCGGGTGGGAGGGGATGGGGCAGACAATCAACGCCCGGGCGACCCCAAAAGCTATCCCCCGCCGCCGGGAGGGAGAGGCTTGATCCCTGGCTGAAAGAAAACCCTTTGAGGACTCGATCCCAGGCTTTTCGCACGGCCTTAGTCTTCCTCGGAGGGGCAGGAAGAGGGAGGCGGTGGATAGGGAGACTGTGAGGGTGGGATAGGGGGATGGCAGGGGAAATGGCGTTGGGGTGGAAGAGAGCGTGGGTAATGGTGGTTGCGTCAGGAAGAGAGAATTAGGGACTTGCCTCTCACCCTCAGCAACCATACGTGAATACGTACTGCATGTAACTAGCAGTATTTGAGAGGCGAACGTACAAATACGTATGGAGGTGGATTTAATGTAATGTTAGAATAACTCATAACTGATGTCTGACTAAACATTCGTTAAATGGCAAATCTACTTATGACTACCGATTCTTTCATAAAAGTTATTTTGGGTTTCGTATCCCGTAATTTCCTCTTGATTTCCGTACGTTATTTCTTTATACAGTGTTTTTAATCGCCTTATTGCCGTTTAAAAAGCTTGTTCTCTTCCATAATTCATTTGACTCACCTAAAAGTTCTCCCTTCTTTCACGACGTTCGACATCCCACTACCGAATATTACTATCTATTTTTCAAGATTATTTGTAATTATAAGGTAATATATGTCTTTCAAATCTCTTTTCTGATTTCGGAGATTTTCAGCTATCTTAAACTGCAGATAGCCAACATCTTTAGGTTAAGCTAAGTAAGGAGGTAGGCATTGATATATTTTTTAATTTTCCTCCAAATTATTCTATACGTTTCTCGACAGTAGATAATTTTGTTATATTTAAGTGATCTGGCATACGTGTACTATACATATTAGTTCTAATATTATTTTTTCTGTAGTAAAATATGAAGAAAATTTCTAGCACAAATAAAATATTTAATAATAATGCTGTTGGATAAATTAAAAAAAATAAGATGATATAAAGAAGGAAAAACAGAAAGATGAAATACTTACGGGTAAGTTTTTCTTAGTTAAGTTGGCAAGAAGTTAAAATTTTCCGTGCAAAAAACACTTTCTACCCTGAGGAGGAAAGTGATAGAAGGCCCAACGCGCCGCAATAAATCGGCAAGTTGCTGTTGACGAATTAACAGGAGAAGAAAAGTGAAGAATGTTTTATGAAAGACTTGGTCATTTCTCAGCGCCGATACCCAGAAAAACTAAAATGAAAGGGCGTGTTCCAGATTTGCACGTCAGATATAGGATATATTATACATGCTTTTATTTGATTACCCTGAAAAGGTAGAAAAGATCAAATAAACGCCTTAGATATTTTTGGCTCAAAATTTAAAAAAATCAATGTTACATTGGTCAGCAATGTTCAATTAGGACATGCATCAACTCTCTGTTTTAAGAGATGTATTATTAATAAGTTTACTATTTCAGATTAATTGGCAAATTTCTAACGCTCTTTTAGGTGATTTCCGACTCATAGGAGGCATTTAATTTTCATATCATTCCTCAACCGGAAACTAGTGCCCTATGAAACCTCCCTCCCTTCGGTCTCTTGCGGCTATAAGGATTTTGTTGGGGCTGAGTACAGTCGCACGTGTGGAGCGGAGATTTAAATTTCCGTGGAGCGGGAGTGGGAAACGAATGGTGAGAGGGGAGAAGAATGAGAGTGAGTGTGTGGGTGGAAGAGGCGGTGAGATTTGGGAAAGAGAGATAGAAAGAGAGGATATGTCACGGGTCGGGGTTCCCATGGAAGCGTAAGAGACTATCTCTGCTATATTTCTTCCAGGGCGTCATCGATAAATCGCTTTAAGAACAGATTTATGATTCTTCATTCTCCATATTTTCTTCCTCTGCAGACTGTTCCTGCGTCCATTTTCATATCAATTCCTTGAGAAGCACATTACTGCCGAGGGAGGATATGAGGACGCAATCCGACGGCCTTTCCCAACGTCGCGATTTCTTTTTCATTTCTTCTCCTATTTATCTCACTGTTCAGGCTACCGTAAGGGTGTGCTTTATTGCCACTTGGCGGGACATTACTCCTGGATTTTTAGATTCAGAAATATATGGCATTTGCCTGCTTCGTGGAGGTTCGGGTTTAGGCCAAAGGAGTGTACGCGAGAGAAGCGGCCGCGTGCATACGAGCATTGCTCAAGGTCGGCTTTCGTTGTCCTTGCTCATTACCACGTCCCAATCCCTCTCCGCAGCACACGCCTCATTTTCATGTTTCATTGTGCACGAGCTCCCGTGCCGAGATGACTTAAAGGTATAGGTGAATTCATTTTCCGGGACATGTATGTGTCGAGTTGAAAAAATACCTCTACCGCAAAGCGTCGAAGCTCCGGGTTTAATGTGCCCTAGCCGAATATGAACAAGAATGCCTTTATCCGAAGCTGTACAGAATATTTTGCATTCTCGTTCATTTCTCTGGTGGCTGGTTTCCTAGAAGAATCTTATTGTCTGGTTAAATTCGATTATTCATTGGAAAATCCAAAATGTTTCATCAAATCTAGCTAGGTAAAGACGTAACCTTTAATCAAATCTGCCATAGTTAATGAATTAAAAAATATAATTGCAAGAGACAGGAATAATATCATACTTAGCGAGTAGCAGTATATTTTTTCAGCACAAAGTGAAAGAACACATTCTATTAAAATAAGAAAAAGATGGATATTTTTTAATTTACTTATGGGTAAGGATAATTGTGAATGTTAAAAATTTTAGTTAAACTCGCGTGTGCGCTTTAATATTTATGTATATTCACAGATAAAAACATAAAAGTCTCTATGCACACACACACACACACACACATGTACACACACCAACCCACACGAGTATACAAAAAAGAACTCTTTTTCAAAAAAGAACATTCGCTCTTTCCTGTTGCACCTTCTTTATGTCAATTATGTTTCCAATGATAACAAAACTGAAATGTTGATAAATCTACCCGTTGCCCTGAGCATTTCCTTAGCCGATGTTGTATAGCTAATGCGAAGATTTTCTGCCATATTGCGAGGCTTAGCTGGAACCGGATGCACTTTGATAAAGTTCTTCAGGTTCTGAATAAGCCTCTAAAGTTCTTTTACCGCTAAATATTTCATGGGCCGGGGAGGATTGTCATTAAAGTTAATCAGACCTTATTAAAGCAATGGTGATGATGAGGACGTTGGGTTTTAGTATTAAAATATATTCCTTAAAGGATTCCAGAGAGACTTTACCGACTATGCTGTTGAGAGCGGTTTTGCATGCATTACGGGATTTAATCGAATAAGCTGGCTCTTTGACGGCCGTAATACTTATAGCTCGGTCCTCAATCACGTTCTGGGAGTCGTGGAGGTTAAGCGCCTCCACCCGACTCTCAGGGTGGTACTTCGGGGAAAGGGACTTCTTAAGGCTCCCCCCGCCCCTCTCCCGGTAAAATTTTATATAAGATGAATGAGGCTTCTTGAAGGAATGTAAAACACGTAATTTTAACCGGGAGGGGAGGGGACCCCAGCTCGGAAACATGGAATTGCTTCGATCAATGACGAAATGCGGTAACTAAGTACTTTTAGCATGAATTTCAGATTATATGAGATTATCGAGAGAGGTGCGGATGTTATTATTGAAGCATACAAATTTGCGTTCACGATTCATTGAACTTTGGTTATTATCAAATTATTTTAATAAATCTAACAGATTTTACACTTAAAAACTAATTTGAAATTTTAAAAGGTACACACGTACATTCCTAGTACTTCAAGAAACATAGCAAATACGCCAATTTGATACTAGGGATTCTGCGGAAGGCGAAACAAATCTTCTTAACCGTGTACTGTTATTTACGACAGCCAATGGTACGTGATCCGCGTAGTTTGTGCTATGCATCTTGTAATGATTGAAAAACACATTCCATCTTCCTTGGTTGTTCTCAAAACGTAATATAGCATTCATTTAGGATATTCCGTGCGGTAATTAACCAATTAATTTATTTCTTCGATTAACATGGCTCTTAGATCTTCTTTATATTAAACTCTTGAACGCTGATCTAACATCCTGGTCTTCCTGTAATCTCATAAATTCAGGTCCTCCCTTTTCTCATATCTTTAAATTAAACGAGAATATATAAAGTAATTTTTATGATATTTTCCCCCTTAAATTTTACCCTTAAGATAGCGGACTGGGGACACCGTTAGTGGGACACTGATCCTTATCGCTTGTATTAATCATGCGGCCAAGGACGCTGAGCTTTTTTCATTGTAAGATATATCGTATTTTGAGGTGGTATATTGTGTAGAGTAAATTCAAAATATATCTTATGGTGTTCTTCGAAATTCTTCGAAATCAGTCAAGCAAGTATTTTTTGAATAACTGAGATGCTTTCTGCGCTATGGGTATTTATTCATAATCGAGAAGTTAGAAAATTCTGGTTAAATTGTGCTCAATTAATTTCACTGGCATGACAGCAACTCCGAAAAATTATGTTATCTTCAAATGAAAAGAATCTTAATGCTATGGTGTTTCTGTGATGGTTGAGATAGGGGAAGAGTGAAAGAGAGGGACTGTTTTAATACGCTATAAAGTAAACCCTATTTGTAACGTAGAGGAAATTAAATACTCTGGCAAAAATAAGGAAGCATTTATACCCTTCAGTAATTTGAAGGTACTTGCAATCGACTATTCACCTAGATCGTTATTTTTTGGGTTGTTCCTTGAAATATTACCTTGTATACCCATATTGGCAACCCTATGCGCGAAAAAATACGCATACTTGCATGTTATCAACTCAAAATACAAACCTCTATTCCACATTTAACTTTAAGTAAAATATAATTACTTTATATAATTAGAAGTTATATATAATTAGAAGTTATATTTGATTAGAAGTTACTCACCGATCAGTGCTGTATAGACTTGGTTTTCTTTCGTCGTAAAGTATTTAGGAATGTACACACATTCAGAAGTGCGTACTTTCTTTAATCAATTACTAATTATTGCATTTAAGGAACACTAATTTTTTCATACCAAATTATTCCATGTAATGTTTTTGTGTCAAAATAAAAACTGGACCAAAATTAATATTTTACGTGAAAAGATAATGAATTTTTTCGTTTTAAAATTGAAATGGCTGACACTCTGTGAGTTTCTAAACGCATTTCGGCGATTTGGTATCAATGCTATAACATACCAAATACGGTTACTAAAAATGCTTAGTTACTTAATCAAGCATTTTAAGTAATCAAATTTCCGAGTTTAATTTATTTGAGTTTTCATTACTGAGAAAAATTGTGAGTGTTACAAATTTATTTATTTAATTTGCATTAGTTACAGAATAGCACTTTGGCCTTTACATCGTACTTTGAATAATGATATAACAATTAGACAAGTACATACACCCAAGCCCTGGGTGGAGGAAAAGTCACCTAGGTGGGAATCGAACCCGTGACTTAGTTAGGCAGGTGAGGATATACTACTCCACCCCGCCATCGGGGTCGGTAAATTAAAAATAAAGAAACTTTTCACAGTTTGCAGTTTCAATGGAGGCACTTTGTGGGTAATCAATGTTTCTAAAAGTGTCTACGGCCCCTGAATGAAATATTTAGATAATTTAGGATTAAAATAATGAGATTCCCTAGTAAAGTTAATCATTTTAGTGATATGTTAAAAAATATAGGCCCTAATTTATTTAGCACTCATTAATCTTAAGTCAATAACATGTCTAGGAAATTCAGGCGTGGGTCATGATACCATTACTAAAGGCGCGAACCGTAATATTCCCCGCCTCACGTCCATTCACTTGTTTGAGGAATGTGTTGTGAATTTTTCCGTATATCTCTGGATACTGTGTGCACACTCCCTCATGCATGTTGAAGGAATCCAATTATTTTAGCGTTGAGGGCGGGAGCAGAAGGGAACTACAGAAATCTAATGAAACAATGAGAAACACAACCATAGAAGGGCGAGGAAAGATAAAGTGGCAGGGAAACAAATGAATCCGTCACAGGAAATTGGCAATGTCAATTCGCTCGGTTACACACAGTTCGGGAGAAAATATTTGAGGAGAAGGAAAGGGATGAAACTTCCCGAAAGTGAAATCCAATTCCCGAGTTTTGAGGTGGATCCCACTTTGAGCACTGCGAAAGAGAGGGAGAGAGAATGAGGGGAAGAGTTAGATAGAGATAGGGATATAACTGTTCCTCTACAATTCGATTCCCTCAATGTTAAGACTTATGTGTATCGAAACAGGAGAATCGTGACAGAGAGTAAAGGGATAAAATGCTGGCAAAGAATGCGGCCAATGAAATGAAATCGAAACGTTCCGAAGGACTATAAAACAGTTATTTAGCCATAGGCTATTTTCGACTCAAAATTTCGTCTAGGAAGACCTCTCTTGATGTGCTCGCCTTTCCAAAGATTGGAGCATGAATGGAAAATTGGAGTAAATTTCCAAGATGTGGTTTAATTTAAGAGCAAAATGTTTCCTATGTACGTATTATACCGTTCATACACAATTATACAATGTTCAATCAAATATAAATTAATGATGAATTAACCATTAACATTTTCTTAAGAAATTAAGAATGGGTTAGACTGGTTAGACATCGTAATAGCAACTCCCCTTCGTAGAGTTAACATTCGTCATGAGAGAGTTTGACAGTGGTGGTTGAGGAAACATACTCAAGAGAAATAAAATATTTTATCTTAATAGAATAATATAACAACGTCCGTCAATTCTCTGAGTAAAGATGTATCATGGATAATTGGCATATTAATAGAACAAGTCATAATAAGTGTTATATCTTGAATATCTTAGACTCGGACTCTTACTTCGAGTCTAACCAGGGCATGCTATTTTTTTAATAGGAAATGGACATAGCAGTTGAAAAAAAATACAATTTTTAGATGACAGTCCTTGATCTGTCAACTATTTCTGCCACCTATAATCCGTGAATGGAGGTCTGAGGACTAAGTTTTAATGCGATTAGCTTTCATATTTCATTGGTAGTTAAATTCATTGAGGAGTACATATCTGAGTGGGGAAATGGACCTATTTATTAATACTGAATTTTGAAAAATGAGCTTATAATGAAAAGATTATTCGATATTATTTACCTCATGAGACGAATTTTCTTACTTGTACTTCAAAACTCGAGGTTTGAAGGTTCCATATGTTTCTGAAACACAAATCAACGGAAATCTTACGAAGGAGATACTTTTTCTGGCACGTATGAATCTGAAATTTGCGTGAAGCTTTGATTTTATGCGTAGCATGTGCCCATTGACACTATATTTTCATTAATATTTAGATTGTGCTAATTTTTTTTACTATTTTCTGTTAGAATAGAGAGTAATCTCCATTCCATTTTTGCTTCGTATGAATCTCGATCCATCTTACGGTCTTAAATAAATCTATATTTGCTCATTGCGTTTCAAAATCAGGTATATATTAGACACTAGTCGAATTTATACTGCCATATTCCACTGTATAGAGTAATATTATAGTTTAGAGTAAATTCTGATGGACCAGTGATTCAGACTAATAAGTATTCGTTTCACGGTGGCCTTAAACTAGGACACCATGCAGCAGGGACATCACTTAGTTTTGTATCACCATGCATCTGTGCCCCGTAGTGACGTTCCTCTAATTTATTAACGCGAAGCAGGCAATGAGTCCACCCTCAGACATCGTCCGGTAACTAATCAAAACACGACACTAATTTGTTGACGTTGACGGGTCACAGGGAGAGGCCGCGGCCTCCGTGGATGTTCCTACGTATAACCAAACTATTGATTCCGAAATTCGGTCAGACCCTGTGAAAGGGATTGCGGGAGTTTGGAAACAGAGTTCCATGAAACTTAGCCACACACAAATTTTATTCTAAATAAAAAAGAAATTATTATTATTAAGAATATGTCATATAGGTACTGATAGTGTTTGGAGTAATTTTAAAATTCCGTTTACTATAGTTTTAAAATTAATCATTGTGCAAATGAAGAGGACGAGTGATTTCTGTTCGCCTTCCAACGTCTGCGCCAAGCATTTTTTTATAATAAAAATAGGCAGCTTTGGCGATAGTGATACCTGAGCAAATACGACCGGCATATGAATGCTGCCGTACGAATCTTCTGCCAGTGTGCAGTTGAGATAATGGAGACATTCAATGTCGGTTTTATCGCATTCAATTTGCCTAAATTCTTCACAAGAGCACCGTTATGTATCAACACACTAATGCCAGTGCCTCCAACAGTTGTGGTATGCTTCCTATTGGGCATCAACAGAACCATTGTTCAGACATCCCGTCATGGCTTTTTTGGCACAATCCAATGGTCTACTAAGGCATTATACTTTGGTCGTACTCAAAGACCAATGTCTCGTCACCAGTAAACACATGTTCTGTAAAATTTAGATCACATTCACAGTGGTCCAAAAGGTCTAAGGCAAGATTGTCACTCAAGCATTCTTCTAACAACACCTTGGGGACCATCTTGGCACACATTTTTCATGGCTAAATCTTCTGTAGGAATCCAATTCACTATGGTTTTCTGAATATTTCACTCTTCTGCTAACATCCTGACACTTGGGCGTCAATCAGAACCGAGCATGTGTCTCACTTTTTGTACGTTTTCCTCGAACTGTATTGTTGATGGATGTCCAGGGGATTCCTCATCGTCAACCTCCTCGTTTTCCTTCAAGAACATTCCTGTATAAGCAGAAAAGCATCACTTGGAAGATTTCTCCATCTCTCGAACCCGATTTTCCGAGCTTTAAACAAAATGATATCTCTTATCCTTGCTCCAAGGTACGTGTCATCGTGAATTCGTGACGCGACCCTCGAAAGGGGTCCGGTTTTTTAGTTATCTACACACTACAACGGCCCTAACACAACTGACTCGGGTCGCCTTGCTTTTCCAAGACCTCCCACCACCCTTCCATCCCGCCACAAATCGCCCCGCTTAGCCATCCACGTTGGCGGGAAAAATCATTCTACATTATTTTTTGGACAACGCATGTATGATACAAAATATAAAAAGAGATAATAAAATAAAGAGTAAATATTGAGAAAATTATACGAGGGAGATATTTGAACATAATGAGTTCTGAAATAAATTAATTCAATTATGAATTTTTTGACACTCCCTTCACATGTTCAAATAAAATTAAAATATGAAGCTTCAGGATTTGATGGTACATGCGAATGGAAAAGGAGGAATTTTATCCCTTAAGTCTGGCAAAAGTTGAAAAAATCGTTGAAGAAATCAAACCGCGGCGTAGGAACTCATGTCGAATGAGCAGAAAATTCTTTCTAAAAACCAAAGCAGCGTTGACTGCATCACTAAGAAAAATGTTCTTCTTCAAACGAAGGGAGTTCATTTGGAAGAAAGAGTTCATTCAGAAAGACATGAGCTGGCTCAAAATTCTCCGTCCAGTCCTTTTGAGCCCTGAGGCGTGATAAGATTTTTGTGTGGTCACAGTTTCATGTGGTACGGGAAGGATAGCTTTAGGACCAGGGGGGAAGGGAGACCTTCCGGCGCGTGACGACCACCCATTTCGGCCTCTGCACTTCTGCAGGAGCCTAAGCGAGTTGACAATGAAAGGGACAGGGGTTGTTGCGGGCAGGGAGAAGGCAGCAGGTGCCGCCAAGGGTGTGGCCGGCGTTTGGGAGCTAGGAGGGCGAAGCTTTCTCACCGGCAGGTGGGCTTAACCTGGTGCGTCCAAGTTTACACTTTTTACAGATTCTGGTTAAAATAGGCAAGTTTCAGGTGTATGATTTGTTACTAAATTAAATTTAAAATTTTAACGTAAGATAATTTACGCCTCTCGTACACTATTCTGCATCTCTAGTCTTTATTTCTATTAAATCATTATCTTTGTTTTTCCCTGTATTAATATTTATTTGTAGCGCGACACAATCAGCTGTAGCTAAGGATATCTAGAAATGGAAAATTGATTTCAAAATGTGGCAATACATGACGAAGACAGTTTGAGCCAAACATCAAATATATTTCGTGTGTTAATAATCAGTAAATCATATTTCGTAATTTACATTAGAAAACAAATTTTATTGGTTTTTGTTATATCTTAAATACTAGATATCTAGCATACCAATGCAAACGTCACTCACTAGTCATCATTAGTCTCTAAGGAATTAATTTCCATCATATGCCCGTTTCTGTTCCGACATTTAATGCTACATTTAAAGGAAACATTTCGTTTCATGTTTTTTGTCTTTTTCCTACTTGAAATTACAAAAAGGTTACATTTAAGGAAAGAAAGGTTGAACAATATATTTTGATTTTAGGAAATATACGAATATCTTTGTAGTAGCAAATATACGATGAAGACCATTGATATCAGAGAATAGGTCAAACGCTTTAGAGATTCTCTTACGATTTTTGAACTGTACGTATTGCAGAGAGTAATTATATTGCCATGAAAATTAGGATTTTGTCGGAAGAAGAAATTCGTATGATACGGATGAACGTTTTTTTTTACCTTACCTACTTGTTTTATGTCTAGTCGATCCGCAATTGTTTCCTGAGAGCTTTACGACCGACTTAGCCACCGAATATTTATTTCATGCGTGCGAGAATTATATGCCAGAACTCTCGACATGGACGTGCGAATTATACGAGCTTGCATAAAATATAAATGGGAATATGAAAAGAGGAGAGAAAACGTAAGGACGACGCGGGAGTCCAAGGTAAAAGAGTAATATGAATTTATTTTTTCATTAATTCGAACACCTCGTGTGTGGTGTGTAGTCGAGAGGTGGTGGTGGGGACAAAATGCGAAGATGGAGTGCGAGGGAAATTAGATAAGACCCGAAAGGTATTAGACAGTCTTCCCGGAAGGAGAGGGCGAGAGTGTGAAGGAGCGAAGACGGAGAGCGAGCGGTTGAAGGGGACGGGCCAAGGGGAGCGGGCCCAGAGTGGCGTCGGTGGTGCTGGTGGAAGAGAGCGAGAGAGAGAACATTTTAAAAGAGCTTGTGCGGGAGGGATTTATTAGCAGTTGCTGCTGGGGGACTTGGAGGTGTCGGAGAGGGCGTCGTGGCTTGGAGCCTCCGGACACGCTAACGGATCGGGGGGCTGGAAGAGCTTTTTCGAAGGGGAGGGGGAAAGGGTTTTACGCGCCAAGGGGCGGTGGGAAGGGCCTGCTGTTAGGGGAGGGAGAGGGAGGGAGGAAGGGGAGAAAGGAGAGGGGAGTACGCAAATGGATCGCGAGGCGCCAATCCGAGACCGTCTTCATAAATCAGCCTCCGCCGGAGGCTCTGGATTTATTTGCGGCGGAGGAGTGGAGCTGGTTAACGGGGTTGCTCTTCATTTGAGATGTGCTTCGGGTTTGAGGGGGCGTGGGATGGAGTGGCGGAGGAATGCCCCGGGAGGGAAGGGGGCGAGCTAGGCGAGGGTTTGGGGGAGTACGCGGGTGGTTGGAAACGGGAGTGGGACTAGCTTAGTGGCTAGGAGAATAGGTACGCGGAGACACCTTTCAACATTTTTTGGAACCACGGAACGAACGAGACTCCCATCACGAAAACGAATGAAATCAAACCTATGCCTCACGAGATTAACCGTGAACTAAATGAAGTGGTCGGCAGTAAATCATAAGGGTGAAATTTCCAATCCGCAGAAAGAGGATATCCCATTATTAAACAGAGCACAGTGAAGTGTTATAATAGGATTTCTGTCGAAGGTGGTAGGCGTAATTTGATAGCTACTTTTATGACCGATAAAAAATATGCCATGGAACGACGTAGAAAAGACACGAGCATCCAGTATGAACGTGGTCTTCATGCGTCGCGACTTCCCTTCATCGTGCGTTTACGCTTTCCTGCTTTTGCCTTGTACTCCTTTGGAATATTTAACCACAAGGATAAGGAAATAGGTTTAGTCATGTTTCACTCACGTTCACACCTTATGAATAGATAAAATCTTGAATCGACTTCATTTTGCACGCGTGAAACAATGCATTAAACGTGGTAAATATGAATTTCTCATGTATCTCGTGTGCCTATGAAGTATGAAACCAATGTATGAAAAATACGTCCCGCCAAAATCAAGCCGGTAGACGAGAACTCATAATGAGGATCGGAGATACTGCGGTGGCTTACACACCGGTTTTCCACCCGGAGGGCCCTGGTTCGAATCCCGGCGGCGGCAGATATTTTTCATCATTATTCCGATCCGTACTTGAGGTTCTTTGTGGAGGGCACTTTGAGTGAGTACACCGTCCGTTGGATGGGATGTTGAGGTGCGGACCGCTTGGCGCTTTTTGTTAACAGTAAGGGAATACCAACGCCGGGTTTCTCTCTACCCTTCTTCCTTTTCTGTTCATCCGTAATGACGCAGATGACCTTAGATGTCGGTCGCCTCCCTCAAATATTACTATTACGAGTAATTAATTCTGTATTGCAGGTAAATGGCGAAAATATTTTCTACATTTATGCGGTGTTTATTCCAATAACATCTAAACGGGGTAGAGAAGTTATTAGGTAGATTTTGGCAATATTTGAGTTGTAGTGTTCAAGAATCGTGCGATACGACGATTGAAGCGGTACGGTAATTGAAACGGTTCTCCATAAATTGCATTATTAGCTAGGAGATATCATCCTGCGAATGCTTAAATTTTAATTAAAGCAAGTTTCATATATGTGAGTACTCAGACTCACTAGGTGAACCGTAAGGAACACATCGGAAAAATTGTAAAATCGATAATGTATATTAAATTTTGTAACCTCAATGAAAGCAATTGCTGCCTTTATTAGTGCCCTTGCACGGCGGGGAATGAGCGAAGGGCATGGCGCATTCTGGGATATTGGACGCTGTGAAAACATCGCGACGCATGCTCGCAACAAGCATCGCTAATTGTGCGTGAAAGTAGCCTCCCAACATGTAGCCATCGATGAATTTTTAAAGAAAGGCTGCTTGCGCCATTAATCAGTGGCATGTGCAATCGCAGTTGTGCCTCGGCATAAACAAGGGCTAAGAGCTAGTGAGGGTGGTTTCGCATCAGTTGTAATTAACTTATTCGTCAGCCACTTGAGTAATACTGCAAAAAAATAGTCAATTCGTGAATTTAAAATTTTATTAAGTTCCGATTTTATTTTTTTTTGTAATTGGCAAGTAGCACATTGAAATCATTCCCATTTTTTAAATACTCATGTTGCTGCAATGTTATGTTTAAGGTCACGAATATCATTATAAGTTATAATGAAATGAAAAACTTCAGGCAGAACGTTGTGGAAGTAGTACTGTATTTGATATCGAAGTGAAAACCATGGTAATTTTCCATTTTTTATTGGCACATTTGTACCAAAAGTAACTTTTCAAAAGTACCGCGTCTATTTTTTCATTAGAATTAACAATAATTATAACGATGTGAAGGTTGAAATATATCCTTATTATTGAAAGAAAAAAATGTACCTTCGTGCCGTAAAAAAACATTGTATTAGTTTAATATTTTCTTTGATAAAGATGAAGAATTTTATGCTATTAAACGTTAGTTTTTTTGTTATTCAAAGTCAAAAAAGAAATTTTAACTTATGTTAACAATCCCACAGAATAATTTTCTCCGATATTCCATTTTTTTGCGTACTTCTTCCGTCCGTCATATTAATATATCGTTTAATTTATGCCCTCGAGATTAAGTTGTTATTGAGGCTTAATTTATATTTATCTTAAAAGTTTTAATTTAATATTTGTTAGTATTACTACACGTTATATTTTCTATACACACTCCCATTTGTTTATTATTATTATTATTAAAATTTACATGTGCAAATAGACAAATGTCAGGTGGCACACAAGTCCCAAGTGTTACAATAAACTTGCCTTGGAAAAATAACATGGTTTCTGAAATACAATCAACATCACAAAAGATAATAAATAAAATAAGTCTGAAAAAAGAAAAAAAAATACACTAAGGAAATTTCCAAACACCAATCTGTAGTACATAAAAAAAATCCCCATTTCATTAACATTTGTTTCCCAATCAACAAGAAAAAAAATTAAGCTATTACATTTAATTTTATACAATACATCAATCAAATGATTACAGAAGTTGTTTACATCTTTTCTTAAAAGTTTGGACTCTGTTAGGAAAGGGCTTAAAAATTTTTGCAGGTAAATTATTCCAATCAACAATTGTTTTATTTAGAAAAGAAAATTAATATATAAAATAAAATATATATATAAATAAATAAATATAAATAAATAAATAATTAATTCCTTAGGAATTTCGGACTTATACAGGAAATAGTATTTCCAAATTACTTTCGTCAATGGAATATAGACTCGCAGTCATCAGAGAGCGGTCCTTGGAAAAAAATCATTCGTATTACGAATGCTATAATAACATCTTTCATAATTTATTCCTTTGCTACAGATTAGGATCTGGCGGTTTATTAATTTTATGAGGTATTTGAAAAAGAAAAATTTAGATTGCTTATTTATCTAGTTGTCCCATTCTTTTACTTGTATTCATAGCATAATTCCCGATCAGATTCTGATTCCTGATCAAAGGGAAAATTCAAAAGGTATCTATAGAAATCGAGTGTAAATGGATAAAGGTTTAACCATGTCGTCTGTCTACAAATTTCCCCCATGGCTGTTTTTTGCTCTATTATTAAATATTTATTCTAGTTTTATCTATTTAAGTTTATCATAATCTTGAGTTCTGCTTCCGCGTTCATCAAAGGAATATGTTATAGCTGGAGTTGGAATTCCAATATCTCCGACCTCTACTGGTCTATATCTCACAGTCTGATCGTGTGCGTTTTTTATACGTATCCTCGAAGCTTTTGAATTGGATTATATGTCAGAGAACGTCACTAATTGAATAAATATCACGAATTTTCAGTAAGGGGCTTGCCATTGGTGAAATTGCATTTTTCAATGGGAAACATGTATTTCTCCGTTCTTCAAAAATATCCTCAATGAGATTAAAATTTGAGTGAATTTCATTCACCATTTTTTTCTATAAATAAACAAAATACTTTCGTTTCTATTTTTCGGTAGCACGTGATTTTCAAAACGCGAAATGCCAACTAATTATTTTTTCTTCTCTTGAATGCTAGTGCGCCGATCCATCGCCATTTCTGGCAGCATTATGAACCAAAAGAGGCCACGTTTGTCTTATAAATAATTGGATTCATTTATAACAGAATAAAATAAATAAGTATAAGGAAAGGTGCTCACAGAAAGGCTTTTGGTGAAAAACGTAAACCAAATAATGAGGTAGAAGGAAGAGCAGACATAGTGAGAAAGAATTGGCGATGAACAGGGAAGAATGGAAGGCAACAGTCAGCCAGTCTCCACACTGAAGGATTAAAGATAATCCATTCCTGCGATTATTTTGTTCGGTGAAGAATATTTTATGAGTGTTTTCCTTTGTGATTATAAGTTTACGAGGATTCCGGATGATTGAAAAATGAGTTTTATTCTCGCACAGCGCTAAAAATTTCATCCATTTTTCCTCTGCGTAAATGTTTGCGAACTCAGTGGCCATTTTTAGTTCAAAAAATAACAAATGATTGAAAAGTATAACTATTTTTATTTTAGAAATCCATGCCTAGGGTTATTTTTCTTTGCGAATGCGTATAGAACCTTTAGTTAAAGATGAGGAGAAAAGGATGTTTGTCGATGAAACAGTAGCAGCATGGAATTGGAAAGAAAAGTGACTACTGGATATTTTTATCGCTGCATTAACTTGAATTTTTTTGTGCAATGAATTAGTTTTTAAAGGTAAACAGTGTGACTTCATTTTCCAATTTCAATGAGTTTGTAAATATTTGCTGTGATTGCGCAGGAAATTCTAAAATTCCAACACCAAAACCACGAAGCAGAAGACGAATTCTTGATTTGCGAAATTGACTTTTTCTGGCAGTACTTGGTGCAATCGTTGCTCATCACAAACAGAAGGAACTAATTACTTTGAACATGTGAAATTGGCACTAAAAGGGTATCAAGTTATCTGTGATTTTAACCAGGTTTTATGCATACATGTCCATGATTAGTGGCTAAAATGGCCCCTGTCAATATTTTTATCTATTAAATTAAGCCCTTAAATTTCATTGATAACGTTAAATTTTATTTTTTAACGTGTTAGGATTATCTTTCATATAAACCGACTGATACGAAAAAGTTAATGAAAGGAAAAGCCTCTATTAGGATTAGAATGGAAAGGAAGTTAGCAACCTAGTTTTCGCGGAGTGTAGAGATTGGCAGGGCAAATGAAATTGGGTTTAAATGAAACAAAATAAACAGTTGGACATAAGTAGTGCAAAACCCGTCATCTGTGATCATGTGATCATGAAAATGTGTGCGTTACCTTTGCTCCAAGTTTATGGAACCAATTCGACTCGAATTACGATCGATCGAATCGATAGATGCCAGCCCCACCCAACTTATTCAAAAATCGAATCAATGGCATATCAAATAAACGCGGGGAAATTGTTCGCTTCCGGGTTACCTAGGAGAACGGCTGAAAATTTCGAATACGCTACGACAGTCGGTCCCCTTGGAGAGCTGTGTCAATGAGAGGTGGGGGAAGCCCTAGCCAAGGAATTGAATGTATCCATGGAGTTGGAGGCATTCGTCCACGGGAAAGAGAGAGGGGGCTCCGGGGGGATTTCAAATTGCTTCCTCGGCGACCCTCCCCTCGGCACCTCCTTCCCCCTTGAGCTCCCACTCCCACAACATTCTCCGCCACGCTCATCCCCCCTCCGCAAACTTCCCAATGTCGTTCCATGCATGCAAACAATCAATGCAGCAGCGATATGGGTAAGGTGACCAATCAATAAATCGATCACATCCTCCCTGCCTTTTCCATCGCTTTAACCTTTCGCTGACCACTCTTGTAGGGGAGGCCTTACCCGCTGCCACGCGACCTTCGACCCGCTCCCTCCCCTTTCCCCATAATGTAGGCGACCCCCCCTCCTATCCAACCCACACGAACCCTATTCCCCTGGAAACCCTGCAGTCCCAACGGTCGCCTCCACACGAGGGGACATAACCATTTCCCCCCTATCCCTATCATTGCACTACTCTCTGGGAGTACTGGGTTCATCCTTCCCCTTCTACGGAAGCATGAATCCAAGCAAAAGCCTTGTGCCCGGTGGTTGGGGGCAGGGGTCAAATCCATGTCACGGTGAAAAACCGCAGTGGCAGAACAGTCGAGACGAAGCCGTAGCCGTTTAAATCAATCTCACTTTTCGCAGGATGCCCGGAAATATTTTTCAACGCCCCCGGAACACGCTCCACTTCCTCCGGGCATCCAAGCCGTCCGTTCCTCTTCATTTCTTCTCCTCTTCGTTTAGTACCACCTACTGAATGCCTTCCCGCTCTAGATTGTTCTCTAGGGAATCCTTGTCCTTCTCTGCTCTAGCCTAATTTCGCCCTGGGTCAGCGCTTAGGCTCATCTTCTAATGTATTTTCCTCCATGAGATAATTTTTACCTCACATTCACGTACCATTTCTTACACAAATCGTCAAGGCTTTTTCCTCCTCTAACCTATCCACCTTCCACTCATGAATCAAGTGATTTCTAGTAGACCTAGTATCTCAGAACGCGTCAATTTAACCGCAGCCTACTTCCTTTGGTTTTCTCGGTTGTGGGGAAGCTCTAATTTTTCCCTTTCCAAAATCATTGCGTACTCTGTCCAGTTCACTAACCAGGTGGATCCATCGTAAAATACCGATTTCATTGGTGTGCAGTAGCATACGTGCCTAGTTTTAGTTGCCTAGTATTCCGCGCCGTGCACGAGTACCGGACTAAGTATAGTGTCGGTAAGTTTTAAGTATTACAAAGTAGGTTTTATCGGTATGATTCTATTTAACGTGAATTTTGGAAGCTGTCGTAGTTTGTTCCAAACTACCAAACTGCAGAAACCCTTCATTTAATATTTTCGTTTTTGCATTCATCCCAAGAGGAAGGTGGTTTGACCACTGAAAATCTGGAATACTTGTGAATTTCACTTTTGTGTGTTTCTGAATGTTTTTGTTCACTAGCGAGCGCTATCTCATTTCTCCGTTAAAATTTTTATTCAAATCCGTGAAACTTTCCTTCAATATATAGCGAAATAACAATAAAGAAGATTTCCAACAAGTGCAACCAACACGATTTTCTGTTTATGATCGCAAATCAAATATTGGTCCACTGCTATACTCCAGAGACAAAATAGGAGTTAAAGCAATGGAAACGTGTTGATTCACCACCAAAGAAAGAAAAAGCAATACAGTTGGCCAAAAATGTGATCGCTTCGGTTTTCTGGGATGCGAAAGGGACTACTCTGATAGATTATCTCCCCACTGACCAAAAAAATAACAGGGAAATACTGCGCTGACCCCCTGTACCACCTATAGCGAAAGATGCATGAAAAAAGGTCACGTTTGGCAATGAAGAAAGTCATCTTTAATCAAGACATTTCATGCCCACCCACAGGTGTCGTTGGCATGGCAAAAATACGTCACCTAAGATCCGAATTGTTGCCACACCCTTCTGATTTGGCTCCATCACATTTCTATCTTTTCCTTTAGCACAGAATTTTCCTCGGGGAATGGAGATTCTCTTCAAACAAAGAACTAACAACCGAAGTGTATGGGTATTTTGCAGACCTGAATGAATCTAATTTTCGAGATGGGATCAGGGTATCGAAACATTTCTGGACCAAGTCAGTGTACAGAGAGACTACATTGAAAAATAAAAAAAAAGTTTCACTGAGGTAACTCGATTATTTCTATTCCATTCCGAAAAAAATTCCAATTATCCTCGTATGGACAATCTCTGGTTGCTAGGAGACTCGCAGGAACCCTTGTGCACGTCTACAAATATTTCATCCGCATTTTCATTCGCCCTGGTGCTTGAAAGGGACAGGAGTAAAATTAAGCCGTTTATTCTAAATGTCGGGCACGAAATTGTATAATGGCTTCGTTTTACCTGCAATAGTAGCTCATTTTAATGAATTGCGAAGATTTTAATCAGATTTTCTCTCTATTTACAGGAACAAATACAACAGGCGCACAGTTTCCGAAAAAGTGAGTACCGACAATATTTATAAATGTGCGGTAATTACATAATTACATTTGCAACCAGTATTTCCACATTGGCTGCTTGCTTTTCCGATGGTCTTGCGAAAACAATAATCCACAATGTAGGCAAACCACTTGGTCAATATTGTGGCAATAAAGCTGGTGTTCGGACAGTTGTTGGTCTCTGCACTTTCACGCCCTGTTCATCGTAGCCGAAATAGTGAAGTGATTCCTCTAACGTTGGACCAAAAGGCCTTTTCCCTTTAATGAATAATGTAAATGAAACAGTCATCCAATTCAAGACTACCAATGGACCCATCGGTAATAGTTAAATACTTCCAGTTAAGTGTGAGTCAATGCACAGTGTACAGTGGTTGTAGCATCGACATTATTCTCCCAAGTCCTTGGGTGAGAAACTTCGGTGGATGCTATTTATAACGAGTACTCATCATACTATACGTAACCTATCACTCTTAACGCTTCGAGCGCTAATAAGTCCATTGTTGTCAAGCTTGGCATCTTATGGTCTTTCGGTTCGATGTATTGATGGGTTTATAGGGGGAAGTGCGGCATCGTTAGACGCTATTTTACTCAATAATATGGGAACAAAAAAATCCGTAATAGCATTCCGTGTCGTTTTTTACAGCTGCGAAGTGCTACCGTTGTCATTTGGACTCATTCCGTTGTTTCCCGGACTGGTTTGGTCATAATATGCATTACTGTTAAGACTAACGACATTCTCATTGCCCATTGCTTTCCATAGCTCGTTGCAGCGAATCATATCCTCTGATGGCGGTAAACGAAGATGGCAGTCGCTTGAACGGTCACTCAGCTGCTAAAAAGAGAGTGAAAAATTGTTTGTGTGACATTCATGGCGAATGGTTTGCTTTCAATTAAAGAATAATAAACTACTAATATCCCAAAGGCATATTGGATTGATATAGGTATAGAGAGAATTATTCACCATTCATCATCTGCCTACTATATCCCTTATCCTTCTTCCATTGCTGATGTTATTGCTCTTTAAGAAGTGAATCTTTTCCACTTGTTCCAGCATGACTTTCTTTTGTCTTACTTGAAGGCTTTCTTCCTCACTTCTATTGGAGACCTACATTGAATTGTCTTGTGGTTCTACTTTTTCATTCCCTCGCCCACGGTGGCTTGTATCTTCCTCAGGACTTTTTAATTCTCTTTAATTACAGCTACGTCTTCCTCAACTCGAAGTGTACTTATCTTCTCGCCATGCTTTCGTCACTGACTCATATTTTTCCCTTAATATCGTTAATTCTCTTCTCAATATAGAAGAGTTATTTTATGGCTCCCTACTTCTGTTCTTATGTAAAATAGCATAAAGCAACCTTGTTCGTAAATCTGGTATTCCTAATTTTACGACCTCAGCTAGGTCAAATGAAGTGAATCCTGATTCAATATTTGTATCTATTTTCATGTCGGTGCCCATGGTCTGTTTGATTTTTATTTGAAGTAAATGGGTTTATCTTTTCAAAATATTTCGCAGATTAAAGGTAAACAGGAAGTTATACCGACTGGAAAAGTTCAATGCAATGAGTACATCCTCTATATTACCGGTCGTATTTACGTTCAATTATTCCCAAATGCTGAGTTTAAATAAATTTAAGAATTTACAATGCTGTTTTTATCACTGTGTACGTACCTTAGGCCATAAACAAGCAGTTAAACAAAACCAATTTTTCACTTGTACAGACATATATAGTAATACAATCGTGTAACCTTCAGTACTCATTTCGTAACAACTAATGCACCATCAACACAAAATTTAAATCCTTTAAAAGGTGTACTTACTGTTAATCAATTCCAAGGAGCAGGCTACTTAATTTAACTTAAGAAATTAGGGTTATCTTTGCTTTCTACAGAAATCATATTTCTGTAGAAATCAATATTCATTATATATATATATATATATATAATTCACTAAATAGTCATAGCAAACACAGAAACTAAAACATATAAAAGAGGGACTCACTAGTTCTCGAATTTTCGGTGGTGCAACCACCTTTCTCAAAAGGTAAGTTCTCTGTGTTTGCTATGACTATTTAGTGAATTTTATTGTGCACGTTCGTGGGTTTTCCAAGAAAGTGACTATATATATATATTAAATACACAGAAACATAAAAGGACACTTACAGTAGATATTTACGTTTCGACGGCACGGCCGTCGTCATCAGGTTCTGATGACGACGGCCGTGCCGTCGAAACGTAAATATCTAATGTAAGTGTCTTTCTTTTATGTTTCTGTGTGTTTAATATTTATTAACCTAGTGTTTGTGTGTTTGTGCGTCGCCGGAGTGCGTCATTTTTCAATTTATATATATATATATATATATATATATATATATATATATATATATATATTCACTGATAGTCATAACAAACACAGAAACCAAAACACAAAAGAGGAAAAACTCACTGGTTCTCGAATTTTCGGTGGTCCAACCACCTTTCTTTTCCAAAAAAGTGTGTATATATATATATATATATATATATATATATATATATATGTATATATAAAACGCAATGCGAGGATATGGAAAGTTTACAGAAGAAGGGTGAAATTGGTGCTCTATACAGCAAGGTTAAGTTATTATCGGGAAGTAAGAAGGCAAGAGCTGTGCTAACAGTTAAAGATAAATGGGGAAGATAATAGTTGAACCAGGAAAAATCCAAGAGAGATGGAAGGAATATATAGAAACACTGTATGGTAAAGAACTTAGGCCGACAAGGTTAGACATAGAAAAGGAACATGACGTAGAAGAAGATAGCTTAGGTCCAGGCATACTCGACGATGAAATAGAAAGGGCATTAAAGGAGATGAAAGCAAATAAGGCTGTGGGGGTGGACAATATTCCTGTAGAAATGTTGAAATGGTTAGGGAAAGGTGGGAAAAAGGCCATATATGGACTGATTCGTAGTATCTATAAGGAAGGAATCTGGCCGGAAGATTTTGTGAGATCGGTGTTAGTTCCTATTCCAAAAAAGGCAAAGGCTTCGTCATGTGAGGATTACAGAACAATAAGTTTGATATCCCACGCAGCTAAAGTTATTCTCAGGATCATCAACAAAAGGATAGAGAGTAAGGCAAATGATTACTTAGGGGATGATCAGTTTGGGTTCAGGAAAGGAAGAGGTACGCGTGATGCCATTGCAGTAATGAGATCACTAGTCGAGAGGAATATAGAATACAATCAGGACGTTTTTGCCTGTTTTGTAGATTTCGAAAAAGCGTTTGATAGAGTGAATTGGGAAAAATTAATGCGTGTATTGCAGAAAATAGGAATGGATTGGAGGGACAGGAGACTGATCCGCAACCTGTACATGTCTCAGACTGCTCAGGTGCGAGTGGGGAACGGAGAGTCTGGATGGGCAGTGTTAGGAAGAGGTGTAAGGCAGGGTTGCCCATTGTCACCGGTACTGTTCAACGTATATGTAGAGGAAATGATTAAAGAGGCATGGGAAGAACTGGAGGTAGGAATGAAAGTCGGAGGGGAACTCGTAAAATCGGTTAGGTTTGCTGATGACCAAGCATTAGTTGCTCAGTCAGCCAAGGGGTTGCAAGCATTGTTGAGTGAATTGGAGGTTCAGTGCGATAAATATGGGATGAGAATCAATATTAATAAAACAAAGGTTATGCGATTTTCCAGAAAGAAAAAGGCTAAGCTAAATATTAAAATAGGCGGGGAAAGAATAGAGCAGGTAGAGCAGTTTACATACCTCGGAAGTGTTTTGGACCAATACGGTCAACGTGGTAGGGACGTAAGGAGAAGAATTGCGCTAGGCAAGGAGGTTTTCTCAAGGAGGAGGGAGTTGATGACGGGGACGTTGAGTAGGGATGTTAAGACAAGACTCGTAAAAACTCTGATATGGAGCGTAGCTATGTACGGCGCGGAAACGTGGTCGCTGAAGCAGGAGGATAGACGTAGATTGGAGGCTTTTGAAATGTGGGTGTGGAGAAGAATGGAGAAGGTGAAATGGACCGAAAGGAAAACAAATGAGGAAGTACTGGAAATGGTGGGTGAGGAGAGGGGTTTGTTGAGAGAAATCCTATGGAGGCAGGAAAAATGGATGAAAGGCGTATTGAGCGGTAGTGGAATGTTGAAGAGGGTAATAGAGGGGAGAATGTTGGGCAAGCGAGGTAAGGGTAGGAACAGGATAGGGATGTTGGACGGGATGAAGGGAGGAAAGAAGTATACCGAGATGAAGAGGGACCTGATATAGATTAGTTTGCTAGGTGGGGAGTCACAAAATGTTTATTTGATAGTTGTGTCCATCCAAAAACCTACCTTAACCGGTAGATTACCTAATAAAAAATGTATATATATTCATTATTCAGAAATCATATTTTATTATCAGCAAAGATAATATTAATTTCTTAAGTTAAACATGGATTTTTACAAAGTTGAGGCCTCAACCATTCAGTGCACTAATTAATTTAGCAAAAAACATTTCAAAAATTAAATTCATAGTCTATGGTAATGGACTTCCAAGAATCAATTATTGAGGTCTCAATGGTTCTCATTCTGACAATTTTCTGGGAATTATATTTCGTAAAATGAAGAATTTTGTGATGTTCCACATCAGTTTTAGTTCCACCGACAGGCACAATTCATCATTAAGGTACTGACTTGAAAGGACAGTTACCTGTTGTAACTATAGATTGAGCGTTACCGAGTGATTTGTTCATTCTGCGGTGGAAAGATTTAACCAAGTGAAGCCTCAAGCTATTTCTACATAAGAAATCGTGGTTTACGACTATCTGACTACGTGTGTACGAGTTGATGCCTCGACCCGTCGTGACTCAGCACTGCGCAGCAGAGGGG